>JAHDVE020007896.1:0-21212 GCA_022606495.2 Halesus radiatus | reverse complement strand
GACAATATTTGAAAATCTCCTACTTCCATCACAGTAAGCGGAAGATGTTGCTTGTGTCGTAATGGAGGGCTTAGCCAGCCGAGGAATTGAACTCACGACGCCTGGGTGAGACCCAAACACGATGCCAACTCAGCCACTGACTGGTTATTAGAATTAATTAGAATTACTTAGTTTAAATCAATCTTTTAAATATATAAATATCTGCATGTTTCAGAAGCAAAGCTCCCCTCATCAGGATAAAAAATATACTAAAATCAATGACAAGTATAGACAATCAATATGCAAATAGAACAAATTACAAACATAAACAAAGATTTAAAATAAACGATGATGGTGCGGCGATTACTCAATTTCCCGATATCCATTATCAGGAAATGATGATGCGATTGCGAAATAAGGATTGTGATATAGATGGAAAAAAAAGGACTCACCAATTGTCACTGATTACCCCCATGGCGGCTTGCGTCTTGCATGTCAACCGAGCAATTCCGGGTATATCGGGATGCGTCTCACCGGCCGCTCGTCGTGATGTTTCGGGTTCGAACCCGAAAGCACGTTCTTCTCCTCAGTGGTCCCGGCGGCGGCTTGATTCGGAATGAATCTTGGACAATTGATTAACTCGGGAAGCAAGGACTGGAGAGGGGAGGAAGGGAATGAATGGGGGGGGACTTCGCAAACGTACATTATTGAATAGATGAAATTAATTAACAATATAAAAATAATTATAAAAAATACATACTCGTATATGAAATATTTAATAAAAAAATTACATTAGAAATTAAAAAAAGAAAATATTTTTATTATTAATTTAAATAAAATCAAGAAAATAGCATGGAATAAAAAATAAAATAATTATGATTAGTACTATTAAAATTTATATTAATAATATTATAAATACACTTAATAGTAATAAATACAATTTTTTTTAATATTTGATTTCTCGTAATATTTAATTGTCTATTAATACCAAACTAGCCACATGCCGGTACTATGGTAGTCGTATTCAATCATTGAAGAAGATATGAATTACAACATAAGATGGCAGCAAAAAAAAACAAATTGAGGATAATGTTCGAAATTCAAATTAGAAATATGAGATCGATAAAAATGACCGAACGTAATAAGGTCTCAATAGCTAAATAAGTAGAGATGTTGGCCCCGGTAAGACTAAAGGATCTGTGTTCAATTCAAAATTGCGACCGTTTCCTTTTATTTTCTGCGACTTTATAAGTTTCGTATTGTCATTAAAAGTTATAGATATTATGTTCTTCAATGACTTAATATATTTTTTTAATATATTTAATGTCTACTGCCTACATTGTTATTCATACGTGTTTGATGTTTACTAGATTCTCTAGAAAGAGAAATTAATATTGTAAAGTAAATGTGATTAATAAAAATGACTGAATGTAAGTAGGTATGTAAAGCGATCTCCGTGGTTGAGTGGTTACGATCATTGGCTACGGATCCGGATGTCGCGGGTTAAAATTCCGACAACCGCAATAAAATTTTAAAGAAAGACAAATATTCCCTGATTACGAATAACCTGACGATATTCGAAAACCTCCTACTACCATTACAGTAACGGCCGTTCTTTCCAACCTTACTGAGCAACTGCTGAGCCGAAATTTTGCCTCAGCACTGTTCAAATGCACAAATTCGCCTTTCCCAACGAAATGCTCAGTCAAACTTACAATCACTTAAGTTATCGATTTTTGTGGATTAATGTTCTCCTCAGTAAAAGACTAGTTATAAAAAGTGTCAACAGAGTGTCAAATGACAGCGTAAACGTCAAATGTCATAAATATCTATGGTCAAACGTCATTCGTTTCGCGAACTATTTTTTGTATCTATTGTGTATTGACAATTTTGAATATGGAGACCAAAAATGACGATATTTTTAATGTAATACCAATAGCGGGTATGGCCAGTGAATATGAAGACAGCGACGATGAAAATATTATTGACAATTATTGATTGAAAATTGAAAGAACACACGAAAGACAAACGTCAAAAAAGTCTACTTCCGTTTTCGCGGCATTTTAGTAAAAGTCAAGCTAACACATTATTTTTAACATATACGTTTTTAAATATAAAATGTTGGTGTTTGTACTACAATATTTAAGACAAATAATATGTATTCATAATAAATAGAAAATTAACTCGTCTATGTTAATTTAACATTGAAAGTTTTTACTTTGATGTCATTTTATTGACTATGAACGTGTGGGGGTACAATTATATTTCCATAGAAGTGGGCGAGTCCTACATAGAAAATTTAGGAAGCTCAAATTTAGTTCAAAAAAATGTTTGGAGACAGTCAAATAGAGCGAATACTTAACAAAACACTTGGCTGATGGGTGGCTCAGATTGATCATTCGAAAAGTTGGGGAGAACGGCTGTAAGTGTCGTAAATGGAGGACTAAGCCAGCCGATGAATTGAACTCACGACACCTGGGTGAGACCCAAATGCGATGCCAAGTCAGCCACTGAACGGTCAATTTCACAATTTATTAATTTTAAACAATATGTAGTATAATTGCGGCACGTTCCAGAGTGGTAAACACTGTCAGTATCACCCTGGTGAAAGACCACCATTCCGAGCCGATATATTTTTTGAAATGGCTTTTGCCGTGTTTGGTAACCAGATCTGAATAGAAAGGTACTTCCCCGCCTTCCTCTTTCCCATCTCCTTCTCCTCCCAATACCTTCAGCCTCACAATATACCCCAACTGAGGATGCCATAGTCTCACTGACACCAGATGATCGGGATAAGATGGGACTTTTTTATGGTATTACAGAAAAAAAAACATAAAAAAAACCGGTCTCGATGGCTCAATTGGTAGAGACACTTGTCCCGGTAAGCCTAGAGGATTTAGGTTTGAATCCCAGTCGCGACCATTACCTTTTTATGTTCTTTATATTCGTCTATTTCATATTCTCATTATTATTTATTATTTTCGTATCATATTTCGTTTTCAATAATAATATGTATTTTTGTGTTTGTTACTTATGGGCAAACAAACGTATGTTGATATTTTATACATGACTGTGGAGTACTTATATAATAATATACTAATTTTTCGAAGAAGAATTCTTCTGGAAGGTTTATATTTTGTGATGTCATTATGTATTTATTTATACAATACAACACATATTAATATTTTAGAAACACTTGAAATTAGGAAAAGCGATAATATAAAGGCTGATTTAATTAACAAGCAAAAAAAACTTTTTTGGTAACCCCATATTAAATATTTTCCCACTTAACAGGCCTTCTCACTCTAAAGACCAGTCTATAGACCATTCTAACAACTTTGTAATTTCCTAATTATCCCCTCTCCAACTACCTTTAACGTTTGTTATTCCCTAATTACTTATTCTTGTCCTCCCCTCCACATATAACTGATCTATATTGTAATTTTTAACTTTAGTATACATTGATACCTGAAAAAGAGAAACATCGTCCCTGAAACATGTTGTATTGCATATCAATAAAGAGTGTAAGAATACAAAGTTATTTTGTTTTAATTAAAATAATACACTGATTCCATCTACACATATATATTCAACATTCAGGTACTTACCAATTAATTCTACCATCAACAGAACTTCAAATACCGTTTGATGCCCTCTCAGACATCCAAATAACATCTCCCTTTCATAAACAGTGACTGCTACTCATTACTTGAATTGTCTTTGATTTTAGCAAATTTACTTACTATCTTAATGACAGATTCATTTGAGCATTTCAGTGCAGAACCAATGCAAAGATGTTATGTAAACATTATTTCTTGCATTTTATAATAGGGGAATGTGTAAAGGACATTAAAAACATTTTTTTGTAAATGTTAAATGAACTTGCCACGTTTAATGATACAATATAGTATCTGACCCAGTTTCATGTTAAAATCATAATTTACTTCTAAGAAAATTAAGTCAAACCTTGCTTTAATCTTGCTCTTGCATTGAATTTCCTTAATTGAATAACTCTTGCTACGAAAATTTAATTCTTCTAAAGATAAGGGAATTGAATTCAACCCAAGATTAATCAAAACCTGTGTATTTATTATTCTAGTAAATTCGTTATTCAATTTTTAATAACAACTTGACTAACAAGACATTTTTCAGTATTTTTTTTAACCTAAAATAAACCTTAATAAATTAATAACAATTACTTTGCTTAAGTCACCGTAATTGATATTTAATAATCATCAGGATAAACAGTATATCCTGAAGAGGCGGACTTTGTTTCTGAAACAAGTCGATATTTACATATAAAATATAGTGGTTTAAACAAAGTAATTGTTATTAATTTATAGAAGAAAACAATCGCTTTTTGGCTTGACATAACGTTTTGAATATGAACTATAAATGTACATTTTAAATTAAACATAAAAATAAACATATATTTTACATTTAAATATAACCTATAAATATGTGTTTTAAAATAAATATAAACATTAAACCGGAATACTACGTTTACCGACACCATAAGACATAATACCTCCAATCATCCTATAACAGAAACACTTCGCTTTCCACAGCATGATTCACCATGCCACTAGCTTATAATAACTTTTCTAATGAACTCCCTATAATCAAACTTATAGCTAACAATAACGGGTATGACAATAAATTAATTGACAAAATCCGGTCAAAAAAACATCTGTGAATTTCAAAAAATAAATTTCTCTATAATGGTCTACCAACTCGAATTAATAACTAAACTCCCAATTGGCGCAGAATTTTGTATGTAAGTAAATTGTCTTCCCTGTTCACATGAAACTTCCATCAGAAATAAGAACAGCTTTTTACACCAATAATTACTTTTAATTGTAAAGACAAAAAAGAGATTCGGTAAGTCATTTATATATTCTGTAAGTATTCTGTAAGTCCTGATAATGAAAGCTTCGCTTTCGAAACATGTTGATATTTGTATATTAAAGAAGTGGCGTTTACAAAGTATTTTTATTATTTTACAAAAAAGAGACATTAAGCCATTCTGGCATCTATAAACTAAACTGCATCAATTGCCCGGCAATTTATATAGGTCAAAACGGCGAGAAACGTAAACATTATATTAAAATAACACATTAGATGTTTAACAAGTATAGGTTTTTCAGTATTTGCTGAACATTTAATTAATACTAACCATATTTTTGATAGAAATACAGGAGTACAAGTAATACATGAAAATGGAATTGGTTTACACCTTAATAACTTAAAAGCATTAGAAATATCTAAATAATAAAAAAATATATATATTTAATCATTGTAGAAAACAATATAACATAACCTAAATGAAAAATTAAAAATGAAAAAACGACAGGAAAACAAGGTTATGTTAATATTATTTTCTACAGTGATTAAATATTAAAATGAGGTTTTTAAATCCCAATAAAAATAATTAGTAATTAAAAATTGAAAATAATATTTGCCTAATTTTAAATAAACAATTAGATTTAACCCAAAGCCGATTTTAAGGATGTTTCCTTTCTTTCCCTCCCCTCCCTCTGCCCCTCTACCTACCACTCAACCACCACCTCTCTAGTGCTCTGTCGTGTTCTACCCTGAAATACTGTATCTTTCCACCACTTTCACCATCATCATTATGACATATCTCTGTATGTTAATTTAGTTTTTATGCATACTTTCCTGAAGAACGTTGAGTTCAACCAAAACCGGTCGGTAATGCATAAATAATACAAATAAAATAAAGTGGCTTAACTCGAGTCTTGATAACAAATGATTTTTTTTCTTAAATGTGCACAAGAAGCTTTTAAAAGGCAATGAAAAACGTGTTTATTCTCCTTCTAACACAGTTTAAATCATATTACTATTATTACTATAGTAACAAATGAGATAACATGACTTCAATGAGTCCGTTTCGGGCTGGGAAATATATCACCCCGAAAGATTCTACGGACATTTGTTTTCTGGGAGAAATATCTCCCAAAAAGACTCGGGGGTTAAATCAAAACAATTTTTCAATTTAAATGTTATTGACTTATTAATTATGATACCACCAAGTGATTACGCATCTTTTAAAGAAAAAATAAACATCACGTATGTTCAATTTTTGAATAGTTTTTCTTTAAATTTCTTCAAAAGAATGTTCTCGCAGATTTCTTAAGGGAAGAATCGCGGAACCATCTGAAAACATTATTTTTTTACGCGTGTACAGTTTCTTTCAATGATTTTTATTTCATTTTAATTTCACAAAGATTATTTACATCCATTCATAACACTACTCCTGGGTGAATTTGCATAAAAAACTTGAACAATGAGTTATTTTGGTGCGAAAGGAAGTGCCGCTTTCTTAAATAACTGAAAACTTTGTACAACCTTTTGTGGTCTTTCATAAAGTACCATTGAAAGAAAAAACGTACTCATTAGTTTAATGATATTGCGTATACTTTCCCACTCAGCAGCCTTAGAAATGACGCAGGTCGTTATAAAAATAACAGTGTACGGAGTACAAATATAGACAGTAAAAAAATTCTTCAATTTTTTTTTATTACGTGTTCGCTAACCAAATAGCCTATACGGCATTCTCTCTTTGCTTACACCGTATTAACTCTTAGGAAGAAAATCTCTTTTTATCAAGTTGCGCAGGTTTTCTACCATAAATTTATTTATCAATAGTTTATCAATTAATAAATATTTGACAAGTCAAGGCAATTTTCAATAATAAAATCAATGTCTAATAATCAATGCTAAAAAAACGAAATTGATGCATATAAGATCCCCGCATGCAAGGTACAGAGAGGCACCTGTAATCATATCCCATTCATTTAATTGCATTCACAATAATACCAAACAGCCCTGCGCGTGTACAAGTATCGAATTAGTCAACCAGCACGTGTATCTAGGTGTTACGGTGGATTGTAATATGAAATGGGACGTACAAATTTCCAACCTCTGTAAGCGACTTCGAGCCATTGTAGGAAGACTCCACAAGATAAAATTATACGTGCCTATAAAAACTATGAAACTAATTTATTTATCTCTAGCAGAATCGACTATAAGGTATGGTATAACTTCTTGGGGACACTCCTGTAAGACCAACATAAAACATTTACAGCTGATTCAAACCGCCATGGTAAAATTGCTAGTAAGCAAAACAGTTTTTAAGCAAAGGCGAGACATTGATATCATGTACAAATCAATTAATATATTACCTGTTCGTGGTCTTTTGTGGCATAAAATTCTACTGCAACATATATCTGAAAGTCCGTATAAGGCAGTGGTGGATCATGTACACAATACACGTTTCACACAAAATATAGGAATGATAGTGCCAATATTTCAAAATAAACATGGTCAACGAACCCTTGAATACATTGTACTATTTATATTTAACAAATTGCCGTACGAATTTAAAAACAATTGCTCTATGATGAAATTCTCACTGATGTTAAAGTGTTGGCTTTTGGAAAGTAACCTTGTGTATTGATGGTAACAAATATGACGGTCTCCATGGTTGTATAGCTTCTAGATATCTGGTGTACTTACTGTTACGGTGTTACTATTATATTTAAGTCTATCCTCATTGTAACCAACCTGTACTGCTGTTTCATGTATATATCTTTTAAATTTTTCTTTCTTAATCTATTTAATACTTACAGATGCTTTGATATTTCTGATATTTACGTAATAGTTATATTTTTGTAATATGAATGTTTTTATAATGCTGATATTTTTAAAAGTATTGGATGTTTTTATAATATTGATATTTTTATAATATTGATACTTTTATAATATTGGTACTTTTATAATTTTGATATTTTTTATGATATTGGCATTTTTATAATATTATTTAAATCGGTGTTATAAGATTGGACTCTAGTATCTCAATAACAAAACTGTAATGCTTTTACCATTATTTTTTCTCTTTAATTTTTTTTTTCAACTATGTACATCACAAGATGCATGCGCCTAAATATAATAATTTTGCCCTACATTTGTATGATGATTGTAATTTATTGTTGTATTATATTATATTGTTGAAATAAACTCCTGCTGACAACCTACTTGCAGTGGCTTAGCGGGTATAAGTTCCCACTGTATATAATTAATATTATACAATAAAAAAAAAAAAATGTAGACATAATTTGTCTCGACGCCATCTATTGAGGGATTTAGCCGTTACAAGTCTTTCTCATACTAATAAAGTTGGTTGTTTACAGGTGAAATATAATGAAAAACAGTAATTATTGAATGAAACACTAGTATATATTGATTAACTTGGCGGGTTTGCGATAAGCCGACGTAGCTCAACGGTAGAGCATCTGACCGGCAATCAGAAGGGTGCAGGTTCGAGTCCTGTCGGCGACATTTATCTTTTCGGAAGGTTTTTTTTTCAATTTGGATGAGTGTTTCAGGCTAATAATATTGTTTATAAAATAAATTTATTTGATTTATTTAACTGCTTCAACCCTTCAACATTATTTTCATTATGAACAGTGGAATTCTGAAATATTAGTTAATTACTGTTAAAAAATATGCTCATCGCCGGTTTACCTTAATTAAACCGATAAAAGCATAAAATATGTACAATACTTTCATGTCAGCAAAAACTTTCGACCGTTGAGATCTGGGGCGCTTTTCCCGTTCTTTTTAAGGAAGATTCCTTAACTTTTTCCTTAGGGTTAAAGCCTTCTTACTTAACTGCGGTTCCGGTTCTTTCGGATGACAGCTGTCAGCTGAATTCAGCGAGCGACATTCATCAAAAATGTCAATATTTGTGATGTTTTAACAAGAGAAAAACTCAATATTAAGTATTCTACCAATTACGTTATTATTTACTTTAAACATAATTAGCTAGTAAACAGTATTAAAGATTATATAGATGTTGACATCTTTGACAACTCACGTCAAGCGCAAATTAAAATGTCACTTTTAGAACTAGAGACAAAAAAGGTCATTACTATCTAATGAGGTAGGTACCTTATTACAAAACGTAATTCTTCGCTAAAAAGATTACTTATGGTATTTAAAAATAAAATAAAAATTTATTTAAATGAATTATAACATGATATAATTGTTTTAAAAAGTTTTACTTCAAAATCTTATGTCACATGAAGATATTTCATCAATTTGTAATAATCTCTTGACAATCTATTTAGGATCTTTTTACTTTGTCTCACCGGAATTCCGCAGTTAACCAAGAAATCTTTAACTCTAAGGAAAAACGTAAAAAATCTTCGTTAAAAAGAACGGGAATAGCGTCCCTGGTATCGTTCAAAAAATGCATTTTTTTTCTGTGTGAGATTTTCAAATTAACGCGACACTTTTTAAGTCGCCACACTTTATATCATTAGCCGTCGTATTTCTACATTTCCGTTTCTGACTTTAACTGTTAAAAACGGACATGACGCAAGATTCAATATCGTTTTATTTAAATATTTAAATTACATAATTAAAAAAAAGAAGGAAATACTATTAAATCTCTTAGAAAGTCGGGTAGTGATACTCTTTTATATCATATCCGGTATAAAAACAAAACGAAAAGTTTCGACAAATAATTACCTGTAACGTAATTACAATTTCCGTGCTTTTATCAAAAAGGATTTCACAATTCCTACGGCACAAATATTCCATTTTCATTTATTTTCCTTATCCGCTCAACTACGGTAGTAACTCCGGAAGTTATTTCCCATAGAGCGAGAGGAGAGTCTAGCTTGTAATATTTCTGCCAAACAAACCAATTTCAATAAATGATTACGACTTTATATTAGCGTAATGGCAAAAAAGATAAAGATCATAGGCAAAATAACTGCCCAGATAAGTCTTTCAGATTTAATGGATCGTTTATAATCAGAATATTAAATTTTTAAATATTTCCAGCGCTTGAGAAACTCATTTAAATTTTACATAAAATTACAATATTTAAAAAAAATGTTATATTCCTTTATTTAGTGAAAGACAAAGTTGAGTCCTTCCCACACCGTCAGTTTATATGCTGTTTTTTTTTTTAAACATGTAAGTGTTTTTGTCTATCACATAATAAATCAGGCTCTTTTTTATAGCACTGTATAAAAACCCGACCATCCCAACACCGGCATGTGCCTGCCTAGTCAGGTGGTTGCAAAATAAAAATACTCTATGAAAACTGATTTATTAAGTAAGATTTTTATTTTATTATAAAAACCTTAAATTACTTAGTTACGGATTTCGTGGCATGGCGACGATCCCACAAAAATGGTAAAATAAATATTTTCGTTAAATTGTCTATGGATGTCATAATTTCTCAGAACAAAAAGTTGTAGCAGCACATTTGAGTATTTATAAGAAATTTATCAATTTAATGGAAAAAATCTGAAAAGGTAACCTTCTGTTTGAGAGGATATCTTACTCCAAATTAAATTGTAGGTAACCTTTTCCATAGAAGATGTTACAAAATAATCCTACTGAAACACCACACACAAATTGAATTTCGTTTTAAGGAAGGTCCGCGAATATTTATAAAAAAAGTCACAGAATTCAATTTCTTAGTTTAACGTACGTACGGTAGTTATTGCACAGTAAGAATTTAATATAACTTGTTTTTCTAGGAAAGTTTTTTTGATTATATTTTTCATGTGCAGGAAAAATGACTGAAAGCTCACATAACTCTTACGAATCCTAGTAATGTTCTGCGAATCAAATGAACTTCTAGCCTTTATTAATAAAACGTATTTTGAAAAAACGTTATCGTAATATTCGTACGATAACTTACGATAAAATACTCGAATGTTAAGTTCACGTAACATTTAATTGTAAAATATGTTTAAAATTAAAATCCAATTTTGAAGGCAAATATATACATTCACGTGAAAGACGCCGCCATTAAGAGGAACGTCTGTGCTGCCTGTTTCATACATAACATAATTTTCAATTTGAGGCCAAAATCCATCCAAAAAGGCCATCCAAATTAATTGAAATATGATATATTTTACAACAATATTGGAAAGCAGGGAACTCACTCCCGACATTCATGCTATATATACCATAGATTGTACCAGTCTGAGGATGCCCGTGATAGGGTGAAACCGGTCCGGTCGAAAATAAATAAGTGTAAAAAGTGACAAAGGTTTTTAATAAAAAAAATTCATGTTGCTATAACGTTTTAAAATTAGTATGAAAAACATTGAACCCGCCATGTTTTATTTAGGTTAGCCCATAGATATAACACTGTGGTTAGCTACAGATTGCATATTCAAAAGAAGAAGGTTTTTATGGGTAGAGTATTTTCAAAATGTAAAATACAAGTAGGTACCTACATAAGAACTCTATTATTTAGATATGTTTTGAAAAAATGAACGTTTGGAATGAAATAAATTTTTCAAATAGTTTCTTTGTTTAGAGATAGTTACCTTCGCCGTCAAATCAATTATGGCACCCTAATGACAAGCAAGAATTTACAACATCATAATTTTATATAAACACGAGCAAGGCCGGGTACACATCTGCTAGGAAATAATAAAAATGGCATACCTCGGGACTTTTTCAGTAAGGTCGGGCGGGGAAAAGTATATCATAAAAATTTATTTATTCATGACTTTGAATCCTACTTCCGCGAGTATTAGAATTTCATTACCTACTTCTTATTATATATTCTAGAAAATTCAACTACCATGAAATGTGTACTGCACTTCAGATAACATAGATATTAATTTATAACTTCATGCAAAACGCGCCCGGCCACCGCGAAAGGTGCACTTTCCTCGCCTTTCGCCGTCTCATATATCAGTATTTCCCACCAACAGACTCGTAAAATGACTTTTATGACCCAATAAAAGCACACTTCGGGCGCGATAAGTTTTATTTATTGATTGTTTAATATAAAAGATTCGCGTGAAACTGTCCGCCGGCTGATAAGCGGCATTAAAACACGCGCTAGTTTTATATGGTTTTCCGATAAATTGGAAAACGCTCGTGACAACCTGTAGATTTTATGGGCCCGAGACTGTATCATTTTACACTAAATTATCTAGAACATTCGGTGTAATAAATCGTGGAGATTTTGGAATCGTTGAAAGCCTGTCTTTAAATTTAATGTTTTATGTTAATAACATCCGTTCATTTTTATTTAAAATATTTTTTATTATTAATATTATTTCAATTTGCTCCGCGGCCCCGGAAACCCTGCTATAGGTCACCCCTGTGGTTCCCTACGGCCGGTGACTTAACATGTCTGCCCGACTTCACGGGGTGACGTTTGTTCAGGTCTTGGTGGCGGATGCGTCTGCCCACCAGCTGCGTGGTAGGCCGGATCAGGAGAGACAGGTTAAGGGAGACCCCTTGACCTCCCCAACATACTCACAACCCATCGTCTTGCACCGCAGTGAGAGGGACGGATTAATACGTCAGTCTTTCCTGGACACACTAACCCCTAGATTCCTACCCACCCCTTCTACCCTTTACCTTCTTTAATTTTCCTCCCCATCTGTTCCTTGAAAAAAGTCAAGATGTTTGCATCGCGAATTCACTGTCATTGTTAGGTACTGATTTCAGAATATTTATTTGACGTACGTCGGAATGGCAGGATATTATTAGTATGATTTTGCTTTATTACGTTAATCACTAATATAAAACGTAACAATTGTACATTTTAGTGCTCACATATCACCTTCTTTACATTTAACAAAATCATTAGACCTTAGGTTGATTTATATTATCATTAAATACGTAGAACTGTTGGAATATTTACAATTTTTTTCATTTATGACAAACTGGATCGTACGGGAAAGTATTTAACAAAGTTAAAAACGTTGGATATTTTGAAAAACAAAATAATTTAATTAGTCGATTTTATTTGAAACAGTGACCTCCGTAGTGTTATTGTGTTTACGAATAATTTCGCACAAGAGAGTTATAAGTTCATTTTTTTGGATATACAGTAGTAGTTAAATAAGGACATGCCCAATAATGGATGTTTTACAGTAGTTGTATGGTAAGTTTGTTGATCCCTAATATTTTGACTTTTTTTACAAGTTTTTTAGGTACAATAATGACGAACACAGTACGTTCACAGTTGCATTTGGTATCAGCACTCCATTGTGGACTGCTAGCGTCGCTTCTTTGAACAACTTTTTGTTAGCGCCAACCGCGTTCAGTCCTCCGTTAATGGAGTTTCCTGCATTCACCCTTCTTTCAATATCCCTATCAGTCTTTCCATCTCTCGTAAACATACTTCCCAAACATACAAACTCATCGACCTGCTCCAAGTATAAGTTTCTCAATGAAGTCTTTCAATAATAATAATAAAAAATGGATTATTTCTATAGCGCCGTTTTTGTGAGAAAATCATCTCAAGGGGCGCTTTACAACTCAAATTATCTAACCCATAACTTATGATTTAGAGTTGTAACTAATAACTGACAATTAACATTTATTACTACTGACTTGCAACTAAGTTTTGTAACTAGTGACTTACATCTAAGACTTGTAACTATCGTCTTAAAACTAATGACTTAACAGCCATTAACACGAATATACTTTGTCTAAGCATACATATTTATAAGTGGGTCTTAATAAAAATTGCTATTCTATGATTTACAACCATGGCTTAAAGTTGGAGATTTACAACTGACTTTATTGACATTTAAAAATACCTGTTATAATTATTTTCCGCGCTATCAATGGTAAAGTATAAAAAAAGCCAAGGACTCCATTGTCGGAAATGTATATACTAGTATATGCTCTAAAATATAGTCGTATATATTTGTATTTGAGTTAACTGGGTGACCTTTACCTAATAGACACCTAAAATAAAATTTAAAGTAGGTATGAATGTACCTAATCACATAATTCTCATATCTATAGTATTGCGAGGCGTGGGAACCTACTTGTGTTCTTTTGAAATGCAGTACTTTTCCCATATTTCTCGGCATCATACCGATATTCTACAGAATTATTATTCCGCAGCGCGATCGATATCATCGTTCTTTTCCCAATAAAGGTTCGCCATGAAAAAGCCTACCACAACTTTCTGCTGAACGTGACCCTTTTTCTGCTTAACCCCATAACACGTTTCCACGTTTTTATCACGGGGAATAAAAGTAAAATTCATTCCTCGTTGGGAATTGATATGATTTTGCATGAAGCCGCCCATATTGGCGAATCAATATTCCTCTTCCAGTGTAACCGAGAATAGACTTGTGAACTTATGATGCAAAAGTACGGAGCTTCTAGCTCTAAAGTCACCGGGGAAGTAATACACTGCGATCAAATAAAAAACTTAACCACTTTTCAAATATTATATCGCTTTTATAAAAAGGAGATCCTGTTAAAAATGGAAACTTTATTCGAATGACGTACTTACCCCCGAGATGATCGGATAATACAACACATGTACGAATCGGCACACTTTTTAAAAGTGATATAAACTCATTAAAAGTACGATAAAAAACTATCATGAAAACCTAATCTAACCTTACCTAATTAATATTTACTAGGTGTTGCCTATTGCAGTCTTGTAAATGATTGTGAAATAGGGGGGATGTGTGTTGTAATGTGGATGAAGCAAAGGGGTGTGTTTATTAGAAATATTTTTTTAAATTAATGTTAAGAAAAAAAAAAGTACTAAAACCCTTACCCCGACCTCTACCCCTATCCCTACCCCTACCCCTACCCTAACCCTACCCCTAACCAAACCCTTACCCCAACCCTTACAGCTATAAGGTTCAGTGTGAGTCATATCTCGTTAATATATATATATATATATTTTTTTTTTAAATGGTTGTTAGGTTAGATTGGGTTTTCGGGCTAGTTATGATCCTTTTTTTCGTACTCTATATCACTTTTGAAAAGTGTACATATTCCTACGTGTGTTAAATGTCATGGAACCACATCCGACTATGTCATTTAATATCCTCCTTTAAGGCACTAACGGAAACATTTTAGCTTCTTCCAAATTAACCATCACTCCGTTTCCCCATAGAGGTGGCAGAGGGAATGGTCACCACATAATTCTGCATTATCACGCTCTCTTTTATTCGCATTCGTACATCATCCCAAAGATAATCGTCTATTATTCCGACTCTTGGCGCGACCCAACTCAAGTACCTGATTCACTTGATTTTTTCATATCTTTTACAGGGGCACCCAAATTCTTCACTTTTCCTTGGTGTATTTTTGACATTCCTTTCTTAGTCCATTTGCTTTACATGTACAAATCATATAAGTGTCCCGTTCTTAATCTTATTCGTTATACGTACAAAATTATTTCAGTCTTTCTAGTTATTCACATAAATTTCAAATTCAAAACTGTGTTTCATCTTCATTATGATTTTCAAATGCGATGGCGATTTACGACGTCAGGCAAGTGTAATGAGACAGCGTTCGTGCTTAATGATCTAGAACCTAAAGGTAATAAGTCAAAGGTACACGCTTTCATTTAAATCTACGTGGAAGGCACTTCTAGGGTGTATTCTTTAATATATGTGTAATACAGTCATACATACGTCAGTTTTACATTGCAGTTTTACAGGGATCTCATTTGTGCAGCGTTAGGTCTATTTCCATCCTTCCTCTTTCAGTTCCATTCCTTCCCGCCATACATCAGGGTTTGCATTAGTGGACTATTGTAAACTCTTAACCTCACTTTTTTTTACTACTTTTTTTATTATTGTTCTGTTGATTTTAAAAATAAATGATTTTTTGTTGTAAAATATCTGATTTGCGGGAATCTTTGACAATTTCGTAGGATTCATATTAGCTATTAATTGTTTTTGTGTTTAATTCATAGATATCCATTTACTTTTTTTTAAATTTAATGTAAATCAAATTTAATAATGCTATTATTAATAATTATATTCTGCAAGAATTTTTAGTTGTTATTATTGTGACAGCTGTTTCGGTGTTTAAGGCCATTTTCAAACTGTGGTTAATCTACATTGTGACGATTTACTTATATGATTTAATTTACTCCCACTCCTTGATTTGGATGGGTAATGATTTATTATCGGTAAAACCGATTTACGAGTAGTTAGAAAGTAATTAAAATTCTGAATTCTGTGAGGTTTTCATATTTATAATGTGTTTTTACTCGTATTTAACTGACAATGTTTTCTTAATTGATTTATTTACATGTGAACATACTGAGAAGCGGTGAGTATATAATTTTCCTTACTTTATTAATGTAAAGAAATTAAATTTGATTTACACTAAATTTAAAAAAAAATCATATTTGCTGTTTACTTATATCTTATGTATGCATGATATGGTTTGGTATTCTGTAGTCCACCCCTTTGCTTATCCATTATCCATGCGTCATGCCCAATCATATGCAGGTATCATTGGAGCAGGTAGTTATGAGCGGCGCCTCGGGGTAACGTATCTGTCTAGCCATCAACCTGTTAGTTACACTGCTTGCTTGTCTTGCACCCATTCACATGTAAAACTGCCATGTTAAATCATGCACATCAAGAAAAACACAAGAAAATGTATATGAAAATCGTTGACCCAATAGTACGAACCTAGTAATTTTTCGAGACGAAACTTACCAAAAGCGATATCAACTTTTTGAAACCTAAAATAATTCCATTAGGAAAGAGTTAAGTTATTCATAATTAATTTAAACACCTTGTAAAGAAAAATATAAAGGGTACACACAATTATGTCCCCACGTTCGATGTCAGCGCAATAGTCTCAGCTATCCGATGCCAACATGATTAGATCATCATTAATTCGGTGTGTGGTCAGGAAGGGAAATTATATGCGGAGAGAAAATGTGAGATGAATCTGGCTATTCAGATCTAGTTTATAAACACAACTTATGCCATTTCAAGCAACACCAAAGTTTCCATTTCGAATGTAGCTCTTTTACCAGGGGAGCGATTCCGGTTAATTTCAAGGAAAAGGAATTAAACTAACCTGCGGTTCCGATTCACTCGGATGACAACTAGAATCGTCAGATACTTAGCGATATTATTCTTACGTGAAATACATCTGTTGACCTGTCATTCAGAGAATGATAAATTCCTATGTAACATTTATTTCCTCATTTATCTATGCTATATGTATTGATAATTTCGTAGTTAAAACTATGCGACATATATTGATAGTTGCGTAGTTAAAATTATAATATATGTATTGATATTTGCGTAAATAAAACTACTCTACATGTGTTGATATTTTCGTGGTTTAAAGTATGATATATGTCTCTAATTTTGAAACTGTCAATTCATGGTGGAATTCCATATTAAAAAGATTTTTTTGATTAACAAACCTTTGTAACTTTTTTCCACTTATTTATTTTCGACCAGACCGTCTTCACCCTATCACGGAAATCCTCAGACTGGCACAATGAATACTAAATCTATAGTATATATAGCATCGATGTCGGGAGTTTTTAAAAACATAGTAAACAATACCGTCAGCAATAAAATAAATTTCAAATAATGAAAACAACATTAGAAAGCAGGGAACTCACTCCCGACATCGATGCTATATATACCATAGATTAAGTATTTTTTGTACCAGTTTGAGGATGCCCGTGATAGGGTGAAACCGGTCCAGTCGAAAATAAATAAGTGTAAAAAAGTTACAAAGGTTTTTTAATAAAATAAAAAAAATAATTTAATGATATATGTATTGATATTTGCATAATTAATACTATGCTATTTGTATTGATATTGATGTAGTTTTAACTACGCAAGTATCTATAATTGAAATTTGTTGAATGAAATATCTGTGGGTGTTTTTCGCAGAAGGATTCTAGCGATCGTTCGAGGGAATCGAAACCGCAGACTGCTCCCTTCTCCTTTCTCAAGAACCGGAATCATCCCCCAAAGCTTTTTCTGAGAGCATCTACTGTACTAAAATATAAAGATAAAATTCTAACATTAAAGGTTCACAGAAAAAGCGAAAGCATCTGGCTCCAAATACGGGTTGCCCAGAATGATAGTTCTATGAAATTCTTCATGACGTTAGCCCTTTCAAAGTAAAGGTGAATAGAATATATGACAAGACATTGTTGACACTTTAATACCACCCTATTGTTGTCCCAGTCTATCCACGGTGATTATTATTTACTGGGCAACTACCACGCTACATCTTCAAATCCGAAAGTTTGGTAATAAGATCATTTTAGAAGTATGATTTTATGAGCTGAAACACAAACAAATAAAAGTTTTCTTTTATATTTCCGCTGCATCCACTGCAGTTAAATTAACCAACAAATATCCAGAGTTTTCAGCGCTCTTTGCATTTTAAATGGCCACTTACTCGATTTAGGTAAAGCCCTTCTACCTCCATTGCGGCTTTGCATTTTCTCAGTGCCCGAAGATTCTCCTCTTAACCCTAGATCATAAACTCTATTTTGTATGCACCTATTACAAACCTTTGTCGAATCGACTACGCGTTAAAATAATGTGTTTGCATACGAATTTGGGGTTTTTAAGTAAGGTTTTATGTAAAAATAGCATACGTTTTTTTTAAACCTACTAATTCAAGTGGTATTTTTTTAAATGGTCAGAACAATTCAGTACCCGTTACGTAAAAATAATAATCCCTGATACCGAATATAAAAAGTCGTGTGAATCCAACTTAAAGTCTGAAGATAAACAAAATGTCTAACTATTGAAAGATTCATTTTATTAGAATATGTGCCTTACGTTTTGGGCAACATCGCGCCAGATAGAAAAAAAATCCATGTTTGATTAGTAACGTTATTACAAACCTTCGTCGATTAGACGCCGCGCGTGCTTAAGGATTCAATTTTGCACGCGTAATCCGCTAGTACCAATGTACAAAAAAGTTGCACAACTCTTAAATACTTAAATATGCCGCATATGATTACAAAAACTTAATAATCGTCTGTCTACGCATTTAAAAAAGATAATAAATATTGTGTTCTGTCCTAGTCGATTTGACGAAGGTTGATATTTCGGGGTTAAACTGCAACCAAAGCAATGGAGGAATTAAATCAAAAATATATTTCTCTCCATGGATGCTTTTATAAAATTGTCTCGAAGCCGTAAATCTTCTCTGTATGATACGCCACTGATAAAAGTAATTTATTCATCCTTAAATGCGCTGTTCCTTTTTTATTATATATTGGATGGATTTTCTTTTTTTTGGAAAAGCGAGGTGAAAAAGGTAAGATAAAACTGTCCTCAGCTTTAATTTAATCGCTACAAAAATACTGGTTCTATTTCAATAGGTTGATTGGATAATATTGTATTTTAATTTTTCTTTTCAGAATCTCAAAATTCTTTCAGTTAGATCAGTTATGTGGTACAAAATTATATTTCAGCACATTCATAACCCTATATTTATTACAAATATACTAGAGCACACATACAATACTCGTCTCAATTTTAATCAAGGATTAATGGTTCCTAAGCATTAAAACAAATATGGACAAAGAACTTTAGATCACATGATTCCTAGTTGTATAAATATGTTACCCGCTGAAAAAAAAAACCGTATTAAAACTAAACCATTAATAAACACATTGAAAACTTGGCTAGCTGAAAAAAGCTATTTGTATTAGAAATAAGGAAATATTGTTTTATTAATTGATAAACTAAAGTTCTTTAAAACTTAAGACAAGATTTTTGTGCATAGTGCAAAGGGTAACAATTATTATTTTTATAAACAATAATTATTAATCTAAAAACACTCATCCAAATTGAAAAAACCTTCCGAGCAAAGATAAATGTCGCCGGCAGGACTCGAACCCGCACCCTTCTAATGTCCGGTCAGATGCTATTTATCAATATTAATAAATAATTAATTTATTTATCAATTAATAAATATTTGACAAGTCAAAAGCAATTTTCACCAACAAAATGTAGACATAATTTGTTACGACGCCATCTATTTGAGGGATTTAGCCGTTACAAGCCTCTCTCATACTAATAAAGTTGGTTGTTTACAGGTGAAAATATAATAAAAACAGTAATTATTGAATGGAACACCAGTATATATTGATTAACTTGGCGGGTTTGCGATAAGCCGACGTAGCTCAACGGTAGAGCATCTGACCGGACATTAGAAGGGTGCGGGTTCGAGTCCTGCCGGCGACATTTATCTTTGCTCGGAAGGTTTTTTCAATTTGGATGAGTGTTTTAGATTAATAATTATTGTTTATAAAAATAAATATTATTTTATTTATGATTTATCGCTTTCGTTATGTTTTTATTTTATTCATTTTTTTAACATATTTTTGTAGAAATATTTTTGAGTAATATTCTTGATCAATATTTATGTTTTAAGCTTGTTTCATATGTTTTTAATGTTTTCATATTATATATATATTTTATTTAATGTTTTTATTTTACATGTTTTGTCACCGTGTCTGTAAATTTTATGTTTTAAATAACAAGCTCCAAAAAACTACAAAAAAGTATATTTTCATATGAAGCGGTAACTTGGTGATGTGACATTTTAATTTAATATCCGGGTAGACGAATTAGAAATAAGGAAAGCCAAAAACACTAATAGTAGACTCAAAAATAATCAAATATAAGTCCAATTCTTAAATTATTCCCAATAAACACAGTACACACCGTTCCCGGTCAGCAGGTACCTGCTGATCACCCACCCTTGGCCCTTCACTCGCCTGTTTGTATCAATTTATAACACATGTGTATCTCAGTTCATAGTTTAGTTGTGTACTGGCTTGAAGAAGCTGCGGTAGTAGCGAAACTGCGGCAAAAGTATAAATAAAAGTGATGTTAACATTTTTTTTATTCATTTAAAGTTATTGTTTTATTTTTTAAATTACAAAAAAGTTGCTTATCGGTACTTTTTGAATTGTATTTTTTCTCTTATTAAATTAAATAAAAAATAAGAAAAATGATATAATAATTTTAATAAATAGCTTTTATTCAACTTAATGCCGCGAGAACATTTCAATTTGCTGAAAGACATGTTTGACATTTCTGTTATTGTGTTCGTTTGATAATTTATTTTATTTTATAAATTGTTAACTTTAGTTAATTTAAACTAAATTATTGGACTTCAGCGAAGGCGTACGTCACCGAATAGATAACACACACTAGACATACCTTCCATGGAGATTTGAACGTAAAGCAATGTCACTAAATGACATACCTTTTGGCTATTATGGTAGATGGAGACAGCCAATCAAATATTACTATTATTGGCGCGCTATATTACTATTGAACAGCGTTATACTGTATATCTCAATTTCATTTGCCTTACTACGGTTACATTAGTAAGGATTGCAGGATACTCTGAGTAGGGGTACTTAC
>JAHDVE020007895.1:0-39381 GCA_022606495.2 Halesus radiatus | reverse complement strand
GGCACCAAATATACTACGAGTGTGGCTAAATATTCACCTGTCATGTTTTAGTTAAACAGGTAAACGCTCTTTTATGGGTGATAAACATTTTAACAATCAAATTAACGATATTTCAGTATGAAATGCGAACAAACATTAATTTCGGTCACATTCCTGGCAAACCTATGTTGTTTAAAAACCGGTTTTTCTCGTGAAAAATGACTAAATAGGACTAATACGGATATGGATTGCACTAACGTAATAAAAAAGAAAAAAAAATGATAATAAAACTGACATCCATTAAAAACATTTTATTCTCAAATACCAATATAAAAATATAAGTACTCGTACAACAAAACAAAACACAATTTCAAACACAATTTCAGATACTTTCTACCAGCGACCAGAGGGTTTATACCGTGTGTTGTATAAACTGTTATATATTTGAGTTCTTTAAATTCCAAAGAAAAACTCGTCTAAAAGCGACAGTGACTTTCAGTTTTTCCAGCCTCCGACGGCCATTGTGTAGTGGAGAGAAATGGAGACCTTGAAACTAAAAAAAACAAAAATCTACAAAAGATTTACACAAAATGAATTATTAATTGAGTAACGACAATCAGTAGATTTGATTCTAAATGACTGGATTATGCTAAAAGTTACAAATATATGGTAATTCAACCGCTATGCAAAGACCAAAGACCCAACAAATTCAGGTTTAGAGGAAATCATTTGACTCTGCGCGTACGAAAATGAAAGTTCTTTGCCGGTTCATACTTATTTTCGTTTCAACATTTATTTTTTTCGGTAATTTTATATGATTAGTCTAACGACTGGTTGCAATCATCCCTTTAAGCTATTTCTAGAAATTTCTTCAAAAGATTGGTAATGACTTTGTGGCGTCATTGTTAATAAATTAATAAAAATTAATTTATCGAAGAAAGTAATCATTTTGTGGCTTTACATTATAATTTAAATGAAAGATTTTTATTTATTTTAAACCACTATCAATTAATTAATTTACGTTCCTGATGAAGGTTGAGTTCAACCGAAACCGGTCGATAATGCATAAATATAAATAAAATAAAGTGGTTACAAAAACAAAAAAAATTATTTCGTTTATATAATAAAAATTAATTTGTAAGCACCACTTATTAAAATATAAATATCAACATGTTTCTAAAGGAAGTTTATAGTTTAAAAGGTAATTTTTATTAATTTGTTTTAGAAATCTTCGGACAATTTAATAATTACGTTTCTGACGTTTTATTCAAATTATGAGAGTAATTTTGGCGTTTCTAATAATATTGTTATTTTTTTTTTAGATTTCCTCAGGTAATTTGGATCAGGATCGGAGTTGATCCTTTCATATATGATTTAGAAAATTTATGAAAGTGGCTATTAGATAGATGGAGATGATTTACATCGATGCTCTACTGATCTGGTATTTTTAATTGTAATTTACATTACCACTTATAATTTTTATTCCACCCCACGTATATGAATGAATCTCGATATTGCATTACGTATCTTAATACTTCTTTGTTTTTTCTCTTCCTTTTTGCATCCCCATCATAAATGTAAATCTATACCTGTTAATTGGTCAACATTATATTATTTAAACCGTTTATAGATATTTAAAAATGTGTAATATTATATATTAAATATTATCAATATGGTCACCAATGTAAAAAGTAGTATATACGAGTATGTTTATATCTCAGATTGTATTTATGTATTTTTATAACAGAAACAAACTCATTGGTTACAGTAAGAAACAACTTCCAGAACTTAAAATTATGTACTGAATACCTATGATGTGTTTCCTTGTAATGTCTCATTTACACATGTGTTTACTGGGTGACATATGTAGTGTATAAGTGTGTTTGCGTGAGTGTGTTCGTAGGCATGAGAAGTGGTGATCTACTTATTATAGAAGCGATGCCATATGTACGCGAATTGAGCAGTTTACATAATTATCGAGATGCTCATTTTAAATGTGGGCAGCGAATCATTAATTGCCACGGTTAATTGGCGAATTGCCGCTGGATTTGTTTTGTAACTAGGCATGTGGAATAGTGCTGTATAGCGGGAGAAAGAAAGCATTAAAAAGACTCGAGATATTAATGATTGATTTATTACAATACAATACTTATTAACTTAAATAATAAATATCAAACGGATTCGGTACTAGGACACTGAAGGAAGGTGTTGATCCCATCGAGGTGTATAAATAAAGTTAACGATCCTATTAAAATCAGTCTAAAAAGTTGTTACCGTGCGTGAAATACGAAGGGAGGGGGGGGGGGTGAAGCTGCTGTCGATGTAATCCGAACCTTTCCGACCGCGAGCATTTCTTACCGGTGGCGCGTTCCGACTTGAGATGCTCTTTGAATTTGTGTAGCTATAAAAAGGCCAATTTAACATATACTGATTATGGTAAAACTGATGTTACACCATTGCCTTTTCTATTTTTTTTTCAAAACGACTTACGCAGTCATGTAGGCATTTTGCAGTAATCTTTGGAGATCCACATCCGGCGAGCGCTTGTAATAGACTGAAGCCCGTGTTATCTCAATGTACCAATTGGCCTCATTTATGTGGCTCATATTTCGAATGTTGATGTTTACCCCATTTGTATACCGCAATGGTTGATCCGGGCCAAAACGAATGAATGGTTGTTGTGTCTGCGAGCTGCGAGCGGCGAGCAGTAGCGCGGGCGCGCCGTGTAGCGATACCAGGGCGTAGAATAATTATAATTAGGAACCACTACAGTAATAATAGAAATTTGAAAGGATTCAACGGAGTATTAAGAGATAAATTAATAAAAAAGGCCTAAACTTAATAATTGACAAGAAATATCACGTTCCTGTTAAATGATAAAGATCACCTATCGATAAATTCAGCTAACGGCCTACACGTAATCAGATTACCTCAACGGATTAAAGGTAATAAATCGCTGTAAGGAAATAAGTATTTTCCTCGACGAAGAAAGGTCTATTCAAATGGTACAACTCTTATAAACTGTGTTACTGCCTGCATAATACCTAATTTAAACCTACATACATGCAATAATAAAGGCATAAATCTTTGCAATCGTAAATTCTCATAATGATTAGCTGTGTAAGTATTTCTTATGTAATGTTCCTTTGCAACTTGCCTAAAATACAGCGTACAAACCAGCGGGCATGACGGAATGTTGATCTGATTTGTACATTTTTTAAACTACAAGTTTGGTAGATATTTAACACGTTTGGGTGTCCGATTATAAATGGAATTATTTTTTAAAGGTATACTGTATAAGGACAATGTGTAGTAGGTACTGATTTTGTGTAAAACAAACAGCATTTATAAACATTGCACTGTACACAATACAGTTTTTTTGTTTTAAAAATTGGCAGAAAAACTAAGCAAAGTTTCGTGAGAAGATGATTTCAACGGACTTAACGTGACAGACGAGTAAGAATAAATTCGTCTCTGACTCCAGGCGCTGGATTCCGGTTCTTTTTAAGGATAAGATATTGTCAATATCGTTAGGGTTAAAGGCATCAAGCTTAACTGCGGTTCCGATTACACGTTAATGACAGTACACTTTTAAAAGATTTTTTGTTTTTATTATTGTGCATCATACATAATTTAAGACGTGTAGTTTATTATTACTTACTTTACACGTGCAGTTTATAATATTTTTTAAAATTTAAATCACTTTTAAATGACATTTCGGCCTTTTAGTATAAGTACCTTATGAACATCGTAATATCGTTAAATCAGTTAATTTAACAGCTTTACTATGCGACAAATAACCCACTAAAAATGTTTAAAGTTCCTACTTACGATAATATCGAGTTTTCTTTTAATAAAACTACGCTAATATCGATATATTAAAATAATTTAATTCGCTGAATGACATCTGTTATCGGAGAGAACCGGAACCGTAGTTAAACAAAACATTTTTCTATAAATTAATATTAATATTTTCACTTTATTGTAGAATTTCTAGACTGAAAGATTCTCCCAGGATCGCCCTAGCGAAAAACCATAATGCTGAATCGAAAGCTTGCCGTTACTTGAAATGGTTTAATGTATGTATATTACTGGGATTTTTGTAACTTATCGACCTTCCCCTTTCCCATCTCCGTATCCCATTTTACTTCAACATCACAAAATTCACCAACTATGGATGCAATCTACACATCGGTTCTGTGCAGTGGAACTAATGCATGGTGTCCACCAAACTGACTTTCACAACTCGCAATATCGTTAAAAATGTACACATTTCTGTAAAAAAATATTCTCTTTATGCTAGTGTTCTTTTATATTTCGTGTACACTCAAAAGATTTTTTGAAAAAAACCGCTTTCGACCGCTATCATTACGGAGATACGCACAATGAAAGATGTTGGGACGGCACATCCGAAGTTAAAAGAAATTTCTCCTCGTAAATCGATCTCTTAGTACGTGATGCATTCGGTACTGTGCGTGAGCCGAATAGCATTACCTGTCACTCTAATAACAGTACTGTTGTACCTGTTATGTAGTCGCTTTCAGAATATGATCGACTTCATTACCAGCTAGACTACCTGTGCTAGTGGCTACAAGCGACAAATGATTATTACACTTATATGCTATTACTGCGGCTTCGTGTCAATATAACTTTGCTCTAATAAGCACTGTAGGACAAAATTATACATTTTGCTAGTGTATTGAACAAAGGAAGGCTTTGATTTATATCTTGAAGTATTAGTATAGAATAATACACATTATGTTTTTAGGGAGACTTTTATGCGTGTTCATCATATTAAATACATTTAAAAAAAAAAAAAAGTATTTTCTACAATTATAAGAAAACTACCTGATGTATAACCGGCCTTGCTAGGGATTTTTTTTCTATCACCGATCTACTATCTCAAAACAATGAAGCATTAATAAATGAATAAAAAAATGAAAATGAATTAATTTACTTAACATTATTTTTTTTTGTATTCTATATATTCCTGATCGCTTTCGAAACATGTATCTGTGGTGAATACAAAGTTTAAAAAAATTTTTTATTAATAATGACGCCACAAATACCAATCTTTTGAAGAAATTATTTAAAAAAATATATTTAAATAAAAAAAATTCTTAAGTAGGTACCTACTTGTGTTTTCTATATTGAAAAAAATTTACCCAAACAATCCTATTGAATATTTTATCTGTGGCTAACCAGAGTGGTATATCTATGGGATAAACTAAATACAGCATGGCGGGTTCAATGTTTTTCATACTAGTTTTAAAAGGCAGCAACAGTTTTACAATCTGGATTTCATTCAAACTATTCTCAAAACCTTCTCGGCATTAGCAAGAACAAACTGTGCTATTTTCTAACATATTTGGAGATATTTCGAACACATCACTAATTTAAATCGAAAATTCAAGGCAACAGAAAAATACAGTCACTGATAAAATGAAAGGTAGGAAAAGCAAGGAACCATAGTTGTCAATTGCGAGTTAACTATATATATAATATGATCTTTACCATGTAAAAACTGATTAAATGATGAGAACTTAGTTTTCGTACTATATCATCGCCCACAACATAAACGGGCATATTTCATTTTTAACAAAATTCCAATAGATCCAAAAAACTTCTTATTTGCAGAATTATTACACATTTCATTACATGCGGTTTTAATTAAGCATTTTTAATTAATTAATTAAAAAATTATTTTGTATTCACCACTTTATTAATATACACAAATGTCAACATGTTTCGAAAGCGATGCTTTCTTCATTAGGAATATATAGAATATTAAAAAATAATACTGTCAAGTATAGACAAATGATAAACATGGAATACAATAATACAACCATAGACAAATTATAAACATAAACAAAAATTGATTAAAGTAGGTAAGTAATTAATCAAAAATGTTGATACAAAATTATTATAAAACATTGAACAACAAATTTATATTAAAATTAAATTAAAAAAGAAAATATTTTTTATTATTAATATTAATATGAAAATAAATTCAGGATATAGTTATTTAAAATTTTTTTTTGATTATTTATTAAATTAAATTCAATATTAACGCTTTTTCTGATATCTAAATTTTAAAATTTATCTAATTGTATACCGGTTGTATTTGTATGTAAAAATTTAAAACCTTTATTTGTATCAAAATAATGATTGGTTTCTAAAATATGATTTGCAAATTCAGAATAATTGTTATTAATTAAACACCTTAGGTGTTCTTTAACTCTAATACTGAAATTTCTAGAAGAATTCTCTAAGTGAAGATTAAGCATTTTTCTTTACCCCATTAGAGAAACATGTAATAAAATGTCTAAGAATCCGCCTGGAACATTGCTAAATATGAGCTACATCTGTTTGTGTTGTGGATGACGGTCTGTTTATTCGACCTCATAATTTTATTAAATTTTATTTGTTTACTCCTCTTCTCGCCGCTTAGAGTATGCATGTTAAGATCGATAGGTACTAACAACTAACAACGAACCGTGTAAAGTATTTACAAAAGAGCTACATTTAAAACTCTAAAAATAATTGTTTAAAATGTGTGTAATCGTTACCATTTAACCCCAATAATAACACAATTAAATCCGTGGAACTGGTACAATCATTTAACAGTTTGATCATTTTACACTTGCATTTAAACCCAATACAGGGAATAAGTGTAATCAAACAGTCAACATTTACACCCAATTTGGGTACTATTAGCAACGGCCGCGCCATTACTGCCGAAGTGTTCATTGCTCACATGGGTGGTTACGCAAAAGGCCGCCCGTCGGTTGATAATGAATAATCTGCCATTTCTGTAACGATGCGTGGCATGTCTCAATTGCTGTTACTGTTTACTGTTTATCCGCTTTCTCTGCACTGCACGACGGCTCGCGAATATAAATATAGATCGGTGAAGACCACTTTCCTTACACTTCCACTTCCACGGAACTGGGAGTCGACGAGGCAAGGCAGGTAGCATCATAATATGTCTATACATTGGCGTAACAATCACCTTGTCAACTTGAACGTCCAATCCGCAATTGAATCAGTCTTTAAGATCACAAAACAAATAATCTTAAAATGACATGAATATAATAACTGTAGGAACTATGATTATTGAATTAATCCATTGGCAACATTTGCCAAGTGGTAATACTGGCACGCGCATGCGTGCTCACCAGCAAACGAAATGTCAGAACGTTTGAGGAAACGAACTGACATTCGACTTCGTGTGACATTGGATTGCAGTTCATATTTCATAATACAGACATGTTAAAATCTCCTGCGTTTTGCTCCTTCTGATAAAATATCGTGTGGCTAAAGAGAAATAAAACTGATCCATTTTAAATTACGACCCCACCTTTATACTGGCACCCAGATATAACAAATTGTGTGGATTCCCTGAAACTAATTTGATTATTCTAATACGTTGGGAAAAGTAACTCCAAAGGCTGTGAAGGAGAGACTGATCCTGCAATAAAATAGGGGTTGCTGAAGGAGGTTTAACTAAATTAATACATATTTTACCAGGTCAAAATATTATCTCTCTTAAGTTCGAGAATGATAGATATTATAAAAGTGTATTTATTTATTTAGACGCCTATTGGGCTTTTACATACATAGATATACAAACAAAATTGTAAAGAACACAAGTTATTAAATTGATTGTGTCACCAAGGATTGTTGTATATCTAATACTTGCATGTATATTTGCTTTTAAGGGAAGCAATGTTACTAAAATTAAATATATTAACAGAGCAAGTTTCATTCATCACACGATTCAAATCTCTGTGAATTAAAATTGTATATAAAATTAGTGCCTGAAGCAGCTACATGAGATGTAGTATAAAGTCTTGTGTTGGGGTGTATTGAGTACGCGATAATTAATCGTACTCACTTTGTATATATAATATAACTAGGGGAGGGGGAAAGGGTAAAAATTCAAATACCAATTAGTTGCCTGCATCGGGCAAACCTCTAGTAAAATCTATAAACGCATTATTAGTAACTCGCCAGGTGGCCTTTAGAAAAATTGATGTGATAACACATATAATAAGGTATTTTTCCAGTTTTACTCTTGAGTGTTGTGTTCAAAGTTATTACAAGTAAGTTTCAGTGAAAATTCTCTGAGATTTAAATTACCAAATTACGTCATCCTATCCACCTATCGACCACTCTCACAACACGACATTCACGGCTTAAACCAAATGTACCAATTATAACCAAAACATTTTCAATCGTCATCCTTCGTGATGGAAGAAATAATCAAATATCTATTTACATCAACAGTCATCGGCAGACACATTATGTGTCCACGCGGATCTAGTAATTGCTTCACACATTCGTGACGCACAGTACGACATGTCAGGTAATTGAAACATTTTGTTTTCAATTAAACATGCGATTAAAAGTCGACATACGATCCCAAGTAACAGCGCACGACGAAGACAGCTTTTAAAACTGCATAATATTTTAAAATCAATGAAATCAAATGTTGATGATTGAATAGGTACTAACTAAATAACTAACGTTCTAACTAACCATTACGCCGTATCTCCGGAGGGGTAGACAGATAGGAAGGACTGCAACAACTCGATCTTGGCATACACTTCTTGCTTTATTCACATTCATACAACGTCTAATATATTCTCTTTTATTATTCCGACTTCTGACTCAAGTATTTGATTCACTTAATTGTGCCATGTCCTCCTCGGACGTCTCCGACTTCTTCTTCCATTCACATTCGCGTCATATATTTTTTTTACAATCATTTCTTCGTTCATTCGCTCCATATGCTCAAACCATCTAAACGTCCCTTTCTTTATTTAAATAACTAACCTTCAACAATTTTCCCAAAGGAATACGAATAACTCTGTCTCGGCACATACGACTCGCTTCACATCCACATTCATACATACTCTTATTTTATTCTGACTCTGGCATGACCCGACCAAGTCTTTGATTCACTTGATCGTGCCGAGTCTTTCTCGGGAATCCCCGACTTCTTCCACCATCACACTCGCTGATTGAAGAAAACTTATTAATCCATTTAGCTTTTTCAAAATATCCTCTATACAAAAATTATGCATGAAAAATATCACCACATAAAAAAAACGTTAGATAGTTGAAAAATGAAAAAAAATAATCTCAATTAAAATACATCATAAAAATAATCTTATGACCTTCATTTATTTATACTAATGTGTATGTCGATAAGTTTAATAAAACATTGTATACAGGGTGTATCAGGTCGTACCCGACAAACTTTAACAAATCCTTCCGGGTTTTTGGTCTCAACAATTTTTTTTTACAGGAGATTAAAAATCCATCTACATTGTTTTAAACTTTAAGGTCAGGAATCGCTGGCTAAAGTTTGTCAGGTACACCCGTATAACCCGGATAACAAGTTAGGGTAATCAACAAACCGACAAGGTGTACTACTGTTGGGTGATTTGTGAACTGTTTTTACCAATATAAGATGCTTGGTAAAGCGTTAGCTGCTAGCATTTCTCAAAGTGTCTTCATTAATAATTCCCAATGTCGCCAGCACTCTAATTGATTACTTTAGATTCGAAACCAAATCAAACTGACCTTGGGCTTTAATTATGCCAGGCGAACAGTGGAAAACAGGTTTATTCTTGGAAACTGGGTAATAGGCACATTTGACCCCCGGTTCTTTAGAAGAACGCAGCTCGTGGAGATTGCACGCTTAAAAGTTCAAAGAAGGTGAAGCAGAAATGAATTAAATTATAATATAATTGTTTTATTGGTGTTGTTTGCTTTTTTAAGGTTAATCTTCAAATATAAAGCACGCATGCCGCCTTCCTATGACAAATTACGTGTTTACATTATTGCACTCTGTTTGCATTTTTAATAATGGCAATTTACATTAAGGGCCAGCACCCAAAAATGTCACAAAACATCCCTTTGCAAGTTGTTAACTCAAGTAATACCACTAATAATTTATCAGTAAATTCTATACGGGAAGTTATGAAAATGTATGCGGTCCCGAAATGTATGAAAATACGAGCAGTTTGAAAACCAGTGAAACCAATTTTGAACGTTTTCCTAAAATTCCAATACATTTTAATATGAAATTTAAAAGATTACAGTTTAAGGATAATTGTCTTTTGAAACCTTATACATTTTACTAATTACCCCTACATAATTATCAGAAAAATACGTTCGCAGTATTTCTTGAGCTAGGAACTTGAAAAGTGGATATTTTTGGGTGCTGGCCGTAACCGGCATTACTGTGATTTTCGGATGACGGAATAATAGTCAAGAGATGGTATTTAATATAATGTATTAATTACTTCGGATGACAGGTCATACATATTCTTCATATAGCTACAGTTATCTCGCTTTAACGCAGTCTCTCTCATACAAAACTTCAGTTGTACGATCATTATATTTTTACCACTATTTTCAATTTTTTTTTCTAATTAAACTATTATTAAATATTGAAGAAATAGATTTGCGTTTTTTCTTATTTTTTTCGCAGATAATTCAAAGTCACATCAGTCCCGGCACAGCTAAATCAAATCAAATCTTTATAAACTTAGGCGGGATTCAACGATCATCGAAAACTGTCTAGGTAGTTTTTACCATTTTAATTCATCCTGACAAGCGGCATTATGCAACATGACTTTTTTATGAAAGGCAAAAAGATACGATATTCTTTACAGCTCGGACATGACACGACACCTCGAGAAGACGATCGGATGATGAACATCCGAGAACATGTTTTAATCTAAAGAGAAACAGTTTTATATTGAACACCCGATAACTTTTTATACGTCACTTTTCATGTGTTTTTATGAAACAGATTTCTCTCTCATTTTTTATCAACAGAAATTATTTATAAAGATTTGATTACAGGTATGATCCAGATCTTTCAGGAGTTGATTCTCACGTCAGATTTATATTTATTACGTTCGGCCATAGTTTTTGCAAACGCGTGTAAGTATAAATTCGTAATTGAATGGAGAATATGACGCAATGAAATTATTACATAAATTGAACTGGGACGCGCCATTTCTCTATTTCCCACGAAAACAAAAACCATTTTGGAAGTTTGAAGCGTTTCGAGACGCAGAATTGGGACATCTCTTTATGCTGCTGCTATAGACGTTGATATGTAGGCTGTATAAAATTAGCATAGGGGCCTTAACGACATTATTTGACACACTTGTTCTATCGGTCCGATACTGTGGACGTTCACAGTGACTCATGTTATACAAAAACGTTGCATTACTCCAATCAAATACGGCTAGTGTTAACTTATTTCGGTATTAATGTTATTTGCGTTGGGAATACAAATCAATACATGAATTAAATAAAGCACTAAGTGACAAAAATATTGAACTGAGACATGGGGTTTTATCGAATGAAAACGCTAATTGTTAGGAAACTTTTTTTTAAATATAAAGAAGGCCTTACAGAAACGTTAGAAATGATTTTTTTAATCAACATGTCTTTGAAATTAAAGATATAGCTAATTTTATTTCGAATTTATAGAAGGCGTTAAGTGCCAAGAATCATTTTACCAAAAAAGATCTAAGTGCGTAAGGACTATGCGTATTTAACTCGATTATTAAATTTAGCCATTTGTACTTTAGTCATTTTATTAATAAACACGACCAATGGAAAACACACCCGGCACATACGACTTCTTCGTTTTTGCTAAATCGTGTATAGCCACAAATAATTTAGTGGCACTCAAGTCTTTATTAGGGTGTTAGCAATGGCGCAAGGACCTTTTCTACATATTTGCTTCAAGTTTGGATTTTTTTGCAATTAGTGCATTATTTAATTCAAATAATAAAAAAAGTTTAGTGTCTACACTACAGTGTGGATTTTTATGCGTTACTTAGCAGCAGAGATACGCCCTTGTCAAGCTTCTCGTTGAAGTCGTCCAAAAATAATATTTATTCAGTTTAGGTCCTAAATAAAATGCTAATAATCAAACAGTTTAATACGTATTTCTTTTCAAAAACTTAATGTCTTAGGAGTCCCTGTAATCGCCGAAGTCCGACATCTTTATTCCGGATAGTTGTATGAAACCCTTTTCAAATTGAGAGTAAAAAATCACATTGTTGCAATGGCAAAAATAGCGACTACTGGTGACACTTTTTATTTGTTGTCAATGGCTGTAAAAAACTCTCGAGTGCTTTTTTATTCCTGTCTGAGTGCGGCTTCAGGAGTATTGAAGTAATTGAGATTATTTATCTTCTCACAGAACAGAGCACAAAGAGAAATAATACTACACAAGTACACAAACATATTGTTCTTTGGTTGTTTTGTAAAATAGTGATTATTGTAGCAATGAAGGTGACTATAAATAAATAATAATAAAAAAAAACACAAAAGCAAGACTGAGCGACACGATTAAATATTATTAATCCGTAGATAATCCTAGCTACGATTGAGTAGTAGCTGTCAAATTAGAATCAGATTAAATAATGGATATTGGAACATGATTCCCGAGAAAACTTACACAATAGAGTCTTATTTACACAGCGCTATGGGATAATCTATGTACTTCAGTGTGTACATAGAACCTATTTCGTTCTATTCAATTTGTCACGCCGGGTTCTGAAGGCGATTCCGCCTTAAATGGTTTGAAGATCACCGAATGACGGTTTGAACATGACGCAATGGACGCGGACAGCCTGACCCGAGAAATGGAAAGTTGCCGTATTGTCTGGGGCCTGAACTGTTTGGATAAAGGTTACAATAATTGCTCTTTTTAACGCCTTGCAACCGGAGCATTGCGCGCCGGACCATGCAGTAAGCCGTGACGCAAGCGTGGGACTTGTATGAAAATAATTCTAAATGATATAAGTTTGCCTTCCTCGCTCTTTTTCCATTTTACTATTTTACATTTTCTTGATCTTTTACGCTCAAGACAAGTACAATAAATGTAAAAGTAACTTAATTACACGCAATTAGAGAATCTATTATCTATTTGTCACTATTCACCAGTGGCGGATCGTGGTCTAAATCATCATAATATTAAAGCGATTTTAAAAAGAAAATAATATCGCCTATCCATTAGCAGATTTTCTTCTTTTATATATTATTATTATATATCATGACGTCACTTCATTTCTAAAGTTTCTGTGGAAAGGTAGGAATTAGATATTTAAAAAAAGCATTATTTTAAAACAGCTACAAGTATTAGGTAATACGATAAAAAAAAATTATATTATTTATGATAGGATTTATTTTCCAAAAACCTTAAAACATGATTTTTTATATTAAAAAAAAAAAAAACAAAAATTATGTGAAAATCGATTTTCATCGGGAAATAACTGTTTCAAAATTAGAAATAACAAAAAAATATTTTTCCTTTCGCTGCGCATCGAAATAGCGAATTTCGACTAAGACATACGTTTCAACACCATTCGAACCCGTATTTGTGTTGTATGAAATATCCCATAGGTTTTTTAGCTTAATATGTGCGTTCCGGGATTCGCACACGTGGTTTTTTTTACTATCAAGTAGTGGCGCGCTGTTCAAACTGTAGACATTAGAGAAAGCAGCCACTTCAATTCCCCATAATAATAAAATAATAAATGTTTATTTCGGTATGTGGGGAGGTTAGTTTAGTCCCACATATTCCATATAAAGTATACATACAATAGTTATAAAAATATACAAAATATGTACAAAAGTCTATAAAAAAATTATAATATTAACATAGGAGGTGAATGATACATGACGCATAAAACATAAAAAAAAGTATAGAGATCTCATGATTAATAATACGTATTGAAAGCAGAAAGAATAGGAAATTCTTTTTAATGCTTTTATGTATCAACTTTATAAAATACATAATACTTAAACATAAATAAGTTCTCTAAAATTATAATTTTATGTGACGTAATCAGCATATATACTGGCAAATAAATTAGATAAAAAATTAGCAATTAATTGCTCGTCGTCATTATTTGCCATAATAAGACACCATTTTTATTTGCAATATTTGGTACATTTATGTACACAAAGATACAATTGTTGATAAAATGAGGTAACAGCTACCTCGGTTAATAGGTGCTTTAACCGCCCTTCCCATACGAACGTATGTGATACGGCTGCTATATTATCGCCCGAAAGCAACAAGCCATATCTCGTACGTTCAGGTACAAAAAAAGCTCTACCCACAAAACATTCGTATACATCAAGTTTGTTCCCGGGTAGTATTTATACGTCAGTCAAGGCTAACGGAGCTCCCATACAAGTTACGACACTAGTCACACGTATTGTTATTGCGAAATCTAATGAAAAAAAAACGATGTTATTTTACTTAACCTTCTTTTTTTTACGGGCGGTTAATGAATTCCTACTTGTAAATAGGTAGGTAGTTGGAATACAACAATGCCTTATCTCCACAACTAATGATTATTAATGGAGCATTATGCGGTGCCGACAATATTGGCTCCGCAAGTTCAAATGAAACGACTTTTTGATGGAAAATCAAGATACTGACAATCAAATTTCAATCTATATCCAAAAGCCATTGAATTCTAATCACTGATGTCCCAAATTAAAGACATACGTCACATTCAGTCCGCCTGGAGTCAGAGCCATTGAATGTCAATAGGTCAATGGCTCTGCACGCTCTGATAACTTGATCTCAAATCAGTTTTAATTAAGACTAATGAAAAGTTGATGAGTAATCTATTACCTGGATATTACACATAGATCATTTGAAATAATTGTTTGGCAATCGGTATAGATCCTCACAAACATTTCAATTTTCACCAAATAAGAAGGCCAAAATAAAAATAATATTCGATTGGTATTTACACGTCATTATTAATAAATCAATCAAACAATTATTTTGTTTTCACCACTATATTAATACACTGATTACCGTTTAAGGATTTTTGTCTTTTGAAACCATATAATTTTTCCTAACTTCACGTGTAGAATTTATAGATAAATCATTTGAGGTATTGCTTGAGTTAGCAACCCGCAAAGTAATGTTTAGGGCCGTTTTTGAGTGATGGCCCTCAATACCACAAAATAAAGTGAATCATTTTTCTATATTAACCAAATATGAAGTACCCGGCATTGCCTCGGGCTATGAATGTTTTGGAGGAAAGTTTTGAGGTTGTGATGTATTACCCCTACCTAATAGTTTTCCTCTTATTTTGAACGTCAAGTGTGCGAAATTTCATCCAAAAATTCTTTTTTAAGGGGTGGGAAAGGAGGATGGGGGTGGTTTTTACGAAATCTCATGTAAACAGTGACCTTCCTCTTATTTCGAAGGTCAAGTGTGAAAAATATCATTAAGCTCGGAATAAAACTGTAGTTGTATGCAAAACAAACAAACACCCATTCATCTTTAAAAAATGCACCTAAAGATAAAGAAGATAAGTACTATCCTGGCTTCATTGTAAACGGAATGAGTAAATTCGTATAAATTAAATTTTTTACAACAAATAATCTCACCGACAGCCAAAAAGCATACCTCCCGGAATTAAAATTGGCTTATGTCATTATAAAATCAGCAACATTCGTCGATCGTTTGCACCAGAAAATTGATTATTTTTAAAAGCCATGCAAAATTTCACTTTACCACTTGCCTTCAGAATGAATACCACAAATAAACAGCTGAGAACCTATCTTATATAACCATAGCAAAGTTATGCAAAAAGCATCGATTAGTTGATCGAATTCCTGAATATAATATTAAAGACCGGAACATAGAAGTATCTTCGTGTACGAGATCGTGAAATTGTACATAATTGGGTATTTAGTTATTTACTCCATATCGTGGCTCGTGACCAGAAACAAATTCACGTGAGAGCTTCCAAACTAACTTTCCACTTGCAAAAAAACGAACAAGTATTCTAACTCTTCCGGCGAGGTTAGTTTTTTATGTTTGTTAAAAGACTGTACTTCATTTTAACGTGCATTTTATAAAATCTAAGACATTTTGATTTACGATTTACACCGGGAAAGTGACTAGAGTTAAGGAGCACCTAAGGTGATTAAGTAATAATAATATTATACAAATAATTTTTTTGACATAAATAAATGTTTAAAAAATTCACATACGAATACAACTGATTTACAATTAGATATATATGAAATTTTATAAAATAGAAAAGTGTTAATTGTCAATTAAATATTATTCATAACCTAACTTTTTTTTTTAAATCCAAAATCTTGAGATTCGTAAAGAACGCAAGGCTGATGTAAGCGTAGTGAGCAAGATTAAGAAAGGGACGCTTTGATGGTTTGGGCATGTAGAGCGAATGAATGAAGAAAGGAGTGTAAGGAGAATATATGACGCGAATGTGAATGGAAGAAGAAGCCGGGGACGTACAAGGAAGACGTGGCACGATCAAGTGAATCAAATACTCGAGTCGGGCCATATCAGAAGTCGGAATAACAGAAGAGAATGTATGAGACGTTGTATGAAAGTGAATGAAGCAAGAAGTGTATGCCAATATCGAGTTGTGTGGCGGTCCGTCCTCTCTGCCTACCCCTGCGGGGAAACGGCGTGATGGTTAGTTAGCTTTAAGGTATCTCTTAAATTTATTTTCACATTAATAACTATATTTATAATTTAAATTTTAATAAAAACAAATTTATTATTTAATTTTTTATGCCTTGGTATTTTCTTGATTCTATTTTTATTGATAATAAAAATAAATTTCTATATGAATTTAATATTGAATATTTTTTCAAATATTTTACATTTTTACTTATGTTACTGAGTTTTTGTAATTTTTTTGTTTATGTTTATAATTTGTGTATTTGCTTATTATTTGTCTATACTTGTCATTATTTTATATCCTGATGAGGGAATCTTTTCTCCTGAAACATGTAGATTTTTATATATTAAAAACAGTGGTTTATAGAAAGTTTTTTTAAATAAATTAATAATAATAATAATTTATCGAAATTAACATTTTTTAAAATAGCTTATGGAACAAGTAGATATTTATATATTAAAACAGTGTTTTAAACACAGTAATTCTTATTAATTTATTAATTATGACACCATATAGCGATTACGCATCAAGAAAAGGATATTCTTATTTATCATAGAAATAAAAACAGTTTTATGTGTTTCTCTAATCTTCTGTGTGGTACAGAAGTCTGGTCGGTAATGAAATAATAGACAGATACTTCCTGATGTTCGTCGATAGGCGGTTCCTGTAAATATCCTAGATAAAGAGGGAATAATTTACAAGGTTTTTCATCACCGATGGAAAACGATGATAAAAGATAAACTGTTTATTTATAAAAGAAGGTTTGGCTAGCTCAGTGGTCGGCAAAGTGCGACTCCCGAGCCGCATGCGGCTCTTTGGCCCCTTAAGTGCGGATCTGGCACAAATGTCCACTAGCAGGCGCAAAATTTAAAACAAGCAAATACCATAGCGGGATTTAAAAACAAGGAAATTTTGGAGCTCTAAATTTGAACGTCTTTGTGTTGATTTGGAAATAGATAATATATGGAGAAGAACAAATGTGAACTTACGAGTAGTTTACAACACAAGTGGTCTGCTTTGAAAGACCTGGAGAAGGAAGACATGATCATGTTTAAGGCCTGGGATAGTATTCCTGACTCTTATGATCAACTGAAAAACTCGTGTTTGCTGTTCTTTTCCTTTTTAGTTCTACATATGTATGCGAACAATCTTTATCAAGCATGAATTTTATGAAAAGTAAACTGAGAAGTCGTCTTATTGATGAGTACCTGGAATCGTACCTAAAATTAAAAACAACAACATACAAACCTGACTTACTCAAACTTTCCAAGGAGATGCAAGGACATTGTTCGCATTAAGTGTTTGTCAGTCATTGTCACCATTTAAATTTATGGCTACTTACTTTCATACTATTTTTTTATCAATAAATAAAACCATTATTAAGTGTGAAATCAAGTTTTTTCAGCTTACCAGTAATTTAATGATGGCCTAAAATTACAATAAAGGTTTACTAAATTAATAAACAGATTTGGCTCTCAATTTTTTTAAATCGTTGTAATGTACATATTTGGCTCTTTGGCGAAAAAGTTTGCCGACCACTGGTCTAGCTATTTATTTATCAAACAAATAAGGCATTATCAAACTGCAGTGAAGTCATTTACAGACGATGTATCTACATTATTTCCATGTGGACACTTCAGATGATTTTTTTTTTAACAAATTGTTTTAATTTTTATTATTAATGCCCTCATTAAATTTCGAGAATATTAGGGATGTTATGAAGTTTCGCTGGTTAAGAGGTATATTAGATTTACAAATTAATTTGAAAGAAGCTGGGGTTTTCCTGCACTAATTATACTAACTTGTATTATTGTCTAAAAATTGAACTCGGATTTAACATACCTATGAGTGGCGAGCGAGTTATATTCTTTAGTTCATTTATTAAGTTTGGATTATTAGATTTTTTATTTACTTTCAACTTCTATAAGAGATTTAGTTTGAGATCTGTGTTTTGACTTTAAAAAATGAAGGCCTTTTGGATTTGATTAATTTTTAGAGTAAAATTTACCCTAGTATTAGCCACATCCGATCAAAGGTGATCTCATTGAGAAAACAATTATTTTTTTATTAATTGTTTTTGTTTTTAATTCGTAGCACTCCATTTAATTTAATGTATATCAAATTCAATAATGTTATTATTAAGTTCTGCAAGTATTTAGTTATCTGCAGAATGGGGGGGGGGGAGTAAATAAAATCATATAAATAAGTCGTCACAATGTGGATTAAGCGCAGTTTAAAAATGGCATTGAACGCCGAAACAGCTGTCACAATAATAAAAAATAAAAACACATGCAGAAATTAATAATGACATTATTATTTGTGATTTACATTAAATTTTAAAAAATAAGTTATTCTATTCAATTTAAAGAAACTTTTTAATAATGGTCAAGAGGAAAAAAGTAAGGAGGTTAAATAATCGGATTTGCCTCTTTTTGGAATTAAGAAAGCGATTTAACATTTGAACATAATTTTGAATAAACTTTTTGAAAGATTTCCATTTTCGGATAATGTGTCAGTCACCGAAGAGCCGAATACATTTTCCACTTTCCAAAAATGGAATACGATATTAAAACCTAAGTGAATATCAGAATTGACAGTTTTAATAGCCTCTCAAAACACGAAAAAAATATTTGCAATAATTCTTTAATATTATGTGATGTTTCGTGATAAAATTGTAACATAAACATTTTCATAATATTTCAATATTATGAAAACACAATGTTTCACAAACAATAATACCGTGCGCACTATTAAAATATGCATGTGTTACTTGTGTAAATACAAATTGTTTTCTCATCATGGGATATGCCTAAGTCAATTTCAATTTGTATGAATGTATTTACAAAACGTGGGAGTTTATATCAAATCATAATTACCTCTTTATTTCTGATATTGCAACATATTAATTGAATTTTTTTTAATGAAATAAAATTTTTCATAAGCCAAATTCAATAATGAATTTGAATATTAGAAACCGTGTTATTGAAAGTTATATTTATTTTTGTAAAATCCACTTTGTTTTCCAAGGAACTGGTCTATACAAAGAAACATTTTAAATATATTTTCCGACGACTAGTTTAAACTTCATCAAAGCAGAATGTTTAAAAGAGTTTATTTGTTAATTAAATAGTTCTGACTGGTTCATACAAAGTGAGGTCCCTGATGCGTATATATGGTAAATTCATGCAGTCAGAATTATGGATAATAAAAACCAAAGATTCTTACGTGATTTATTTTATCAACATATTGATAAGATTGTAAGACATACTTTTATCAATATATTAATTAGATCGTAAGACATAACTTTTATCAACATATCATATTGATAAGATTGTAAGACATCCTTTTATCAACAGATTGATAAGATTGTAAGACATGCTTTTAACAACATATTGATAAGATTGTAAGACATGCTTTTAACAACACATTGATAAGATTGTACGACATGCTTTTATCAACACATTGATAAGATTGTAAGACATGCTTTTATCAACATATTGATAAGATTGTAAGACATCCTTTTATCAACACATTGATAAGATTGTAAGACATACTTTTATAAACATACTGATAAGATTATAAGACATACTTTTATCAACATATTGATAAGATTATAAGACATACTTTTATCAATATATTGATAAGATTATAAGACATACTTTTATCAACATACTGATAAGATTATAAGACATACTTTTATCAACTTTCCTATAAACAGATTGATCTTAAAGGTCAAAAGATAATTACAAAAGACCAACTATCTAACATATCCATTGAAGAAGACCGACGGTCTTTGTAGTTTCACAGGTCATTGATCAGCCGCCCTGTGTTTCTAGTTTGCTCATTAGGGAAATGCGTTTGCGTGCTGCGTGCGATGCGTGTTGTGCGTTGTGTGAAGTGACGTCACAAATTGAAATAATTACCTGTCAATCACGGGTACTTTCTCTCGATTCATTCTAGATCGAAATTATAACCAGGTGCTGTGTATTCATCGCACGGGCCTGTTTACTACGAGGGGCCAGTGCAAAAAAAAACGGATCAAAATGCTCCGTGCTATTGCATCCTCAAATAAAATATAATTATTCACGTATTAAGAAATATGTTAAATAAAATAAAAATTGCTTGAGTTAGCGCGTTAGCAGACAACAGCCACCGGGCTGGAACCGGACAGTTATTTCAACGAGGTAGCACACTGCACCGCCCGCACGGCGGTTTTCGTCATAGATAACATGTGCTCACAGTGTTGTTTGGCTGCTATGCGAGTCTGTAGTGCGTTCGCTCCAAAAATCTAATAAATACGATGGAATATTGAATCTTATTTCTAACATGAGAAAGGAGATCATATTAAATTGTTTCCGCATTGATACAGTTAATTGTTTATCTTTGAATGTGAATATTAATACTTCTGTTACCTATTATGTGATTGCTATAATTTATTAAGAATCTTATTGAGAATAAAAAAATAATGCCGTATTATCATTTTGAATAAGATTTAATATTTTTTATTCTCATCAAATAATTTGCCATTTTGTCAGCGCGCGATAGTTATTTTTTTAAAGTGACACGTCTTCCCGCAGAAAGCCGGGCCAGGCGCTGGCGATGCTCCCGGTGTACTTGTCGTCCGGCCGGTGTCGTTATAGTTGTGCTACCCTGCGTACATTGTCATACAAATCAGCGTCGGCCGGGAATTGCCTACCGGGAGCGGGCTGCTATATGCTAGCGCACGTCAATAGAATTTTGAGTGGCGGAGCCTAACATTTTTAACAAGGCAAATATATCAACGCACGGATAAAAACGAAACTCGCGGATATACGTTCGAAACGATAAATCCAACGTCTTTGGGGTAGGCAGATACTTTAATATTGTGGAAAATCAGGAATGATATTATGGATTGATTTTGGTAGGTGAAATATAGGCGGGATGAATAGCGGGACAACAAAGACTTTATAGTGATCGGTTGAAGTTTTGATGACAAGTTATTATTCATTATGAAATAAAAGCGTATTAGAGAAACAAGAGAGAAAGAGACAAAATAACCGTATTTTGTAAACACGCAATAATGTGGATATTCTCGCTGGCAGCGATGTTAGCAATTACTGTAACATGCATTTCGAGACCACTGGGCTTTATTTTTCTTCAAACTCATAAAAAAATGATTAATAAGTCGTGACCATTGAATAATGTCACCATAAAAAGGATTTTATTAGATTTTTATTATCTTCGAGCCACGATAAGAGATTGTAGAGATGCAACTTTCTGCATCCAGAATCATTTCAGTAGCACACAGGCTCAACCCCAAAAGAGAACTAAAACTAATCAGTACTTGTAATAACTAAATTAAATACTTACCCGTAATAATATTTGTGTAATTAAAAATCATAATAGATACGTAATCGCTTACTACCGTTTCACATTGATTATAAAATTATGAACAATAACACTTTTGGCGTTCACTTTCCATTCATACTTGAGACATATTTATATAAGACGATGAGCGCATATTTATGGACAAAGAAATCAAAATGCAGCAATCGGCCCGAGTGTGCGTAATGGTAATTGCCCTCAATTATTAATGCAAACGAGATATCTAATTTACGGTTTTTTCTGCTATGTTCCTAAAGCGTAACAATTGAACAGCGATGGGGATAATGTGAACAACTTGTGGACATGCCATCCGTAGTTTTGCAGTAAGACAAGTGGCAAATGCTTACGGTTTTCTTTCGTGTGACGTAGTATATGATAATATGATAATATGATGCCATGACGTACTACGTCGCAGCTACGCAGCTTGATTTAGTATGGCAAGGTATTATTAATATATGTATGTATGTAACTAATACCTGCGCATGCGCATACATGAAGTTAACATACACATGTCTATATCAACTTTTGTCGTAAAAAAGTGTGCGATACGGATACCGCTTAATTAACTAGCAAAGAGACATTACCAGATTACAATATAAATATGAAGTAATTTCTTAGAAAGCAAATATTTGGGGTTTAAAAGTAGGTATTTTGTTTTATCATAACAATATTTAAAAAAAAATTACACACAAGTTGTCTGTATTAAAGCTTAGGTGACTCTAAGTAATTTTTGTATAAAATATGGTGTGAGTCTTTTAACTGCCTGCACCAGAATATACACACTTTCCAGGTTGCTAACTAAAAAAATACAACGAATGAATTATATGTAAATTCTGTGTGGATAATTAAGAAAATGTATAAGGTTTCAAAAGATAATAATCCTCAAACTGCAATCTTTTAAATTCTATATGATATACGTACTGCAATTTTACGTAAAACGTTCAAAATTACTTTCTCTGGTTTTCAAATTGCACCTATTTTCAGACATTTTGGGATGTATTTGATAGAATTTAATGATTACAGTTTGACGATATTTGTTTTTTGAAACTTTATATATTTTCATTACTGCCCATATATAATTTACAGATAAATCATTTATGGTATTGCTTGAGTTAGAAACCTTCAAAGTGATGCTTAGGGCCATTTTTGAGTGCTGGCCCTTAATAACATTTATATTTATTTAATGTAATGATAACATGCTACTACTGTGGCATTTTTAAACGACTTGAGCTCTACACAAAAATACAATTTGACTCAATGGAAATATGTGGATATATTGGCTATATTACGGTGCCATAAATCTTGAGGTTCTCTAGAATGGAAGAACGTATGCAATTATTCTACTTTTTCTACTAATCCGGCACGCAAAGGAGCATCGTATTGTGTAAAACAATGGTTCCATTATGTTTGTGTTTAATGCATAAAAAATATTGATGTATTGCTAATACAAATTCGAAAGGATGAGCATAAAAATAGTCTTCACTTACCTCAAAGAACCACAAAATATTGGTTGGGAAGCGATCTTCATTAACGTTATCGTGATACCGTGATTAGAGCATCATAATAATAGCAATTTCTTACCTGCAAAAAAAGAGAAAAATCGTATTAGTGAAAGTACATTAAAGCGCAAAATACATAAAAGAGGCCACACGGGTTAAAAACGAAATCATCTCCGAGTGCAAATTGCAACAAAATTGAGTCCAAATTGCCAATTTTTTTGAGAGATAAGCCCATGGGAATAATTATTAACAATATAAGAAGTAAAAAAAACATTGGAAAATAAATCAAAATTGCAGATTAATGTTCACACCTTCGTTTAGTTGGTACATTGATAGACAGAATGATTAGCTAACAAATTAAGTCGCATTTAAAATGGATAAAGGGAATGCATTATTTAAGTGTTAATAGTAAATTAAATATCATTAATGATTTTTAAAAAAAATTGCTTGCTATCTCTGATATTTATTTTCACATTAATACCTACATTTAGAAAATTATTAACAAAAATTATAATTATTACATTTTTTGTGCCTTGTCATTTCCTTGATTTTGTTAATAATAAATGTATTATTTAATATGTAAACATTAACATTTTATAGTACATATTTTTTATATTTTTCTTTAATTAAAAAAATAAATTATTTTTACATTTTAAATTATTACTTACCTATTTTCCTCACCTACTATTATTTTTTGTTCATGTTTGTAATTTGTCTATTCTTACGATATTATTTTTCTTAGCTTATTGTTTGTAATTTTTTTCATTATATTTTAGTATATCGTATATTCTGATGAGGGAAAAAATTCTAATTCATTTTAAAGAAATTTTTTGTTTAAATCACTATTTAATTTTTTAATATCAACGTGTTTCGGAAGAAATATTATATCTATATATTAAATGGTGGTTTAAACGAAACATTTCCTATTCATTTGATTGAAAATGACATCATAAAGTGATTTTGCATTTATTGAAGAAAAGAAATCGTCGTTGTTCATGCAAAAATTCTCATAAATTTGGAGCATCTAATAGTTACTTCATTATCAGTCTTATTTCACTGTTTCGTAAGATTCTTGCATATATGAATATGCCGAGGTTTATATTGCCCTGGAATGCAAATTATGCACTTTGGGACCTGCAGTGGTATTGAACGGATTGCGTCTTGCGAAGTAATAATGCAATTCTTAGGTAACTCGGAATTCCAGATTAATTCGCTGAACTAGAAAACCAATGAAAGCGATGTTAGAACTTAGTTTATTGGCGCAAATAATAGATGGCTCGATAAATTCACACTTAAGTAAGCTTAATAAACACTGAAAAAATATTGTAGTAATTCAAGAAAAATTAATAAAATTGAAAGAGTAAGGTCTGTGCTTGCAAAAGTGATTACGTTGATTAAATACTAATATTCGACTACATAAATTGATTATCAATTTAAAAAATGCATCTTTCAAACATGTTACAAGATATTTCCATCAGAAGTCGTTCCAGTCTGTCTGAATTTTTTTTTTCTGTCAATTTGCTATGTGGCTGTGAAAATTACTCAATGTCCTGGGTCAGTGGGACTACGGCATCCCCAATTGGGCTATATTGAGAGACTGGAGGTATTAGGAAACGGAAGGCAATTTGGAGAAGAGGGAGGTTGAGACATTCCTGGCAATTCATAGCTGGTCACAGAACACGGCTAAAGCCATTTAAATGTGCTTTTTCGCTAGTGCGATACTGGGAATAACTTCCATCATACACAATACATCGCGTACATGTGTTTTCGTTTGATACAGTTACAGATGTAAAAGAATAACAATAGATTTTTCAAATGTAAATAGTACACTTTGGGTGATTTGCATTACTCTGTGAGGTTTACCTGATGAAAATTGACAAATATGTATTTAAAAAAGAGAATCCAGTTGCAGATTATTCTGTATTCGATGTGTCCATACGGCCACACGTGGGAACACATGCATATCCGACATATTAACCGTAGATACACAAATTATTATATCATTTGAGTCCGCGAGCTCGAGAAATCGTGACAGAAATCACAGACATATTATTTACAACAGTGAAATACATTGGCATTTCGTCAAAGCTACAAAAAACCGTATTGTCAAAGAGATGCAAATAAAAATCTTTGAAATGTGCTTGAATTATTTTGCACAAAATAATATTATGAAAGAAGTTTTTTGTAACGATAGTGTTACACTGTCCAATAATTATAAATAAGGTGATCGTGCTATTGAGTTTTTTAATTGATTACGTTCGTGAACATTATTGAAGGATACATTTTTTTAATTTTGTATAATATATTATTAATTACATAATTGCACTGCAAATGTACATCCTTTCATGGATTTATGTCAGATTTTATCTGAAAAATCCTGTCTGAAAATGCACAATGAATTAAGAATATTTGTATTTTTTCGGCATTCACTATATAGCAATTTTCAGACATTTTGTTTGGAAGTTTTATTTACTATGTACTTTTGCTACCTTTTTTAGTTATTTCGACACACACCGGTAGCGAAATTAATAAATTAAAATTAGTAAAAGTACATAGTAAATAAAACTTCTAAACAAAATGAATTAAAATTACTTTAATCTAGTGGAATAGTTTATTAGACATTATAAAGACAATTTAATAAAATTGTTATTTAAAATCAGATGAGGCGAAACATTATGTGAGTCAGAAGACTCTATAACATACATGACAACAACAAAAATTACAACAGTTAAGACGATTCATATTATAAAAAAACAAATCCAAGAGGATATTATTTAAAAAAAAAAATCTGGACAATGTGATAGCAAAGGAAATAAAATAAAGAACACATACAGAATAACAATTGAAATTCTACCCTTTAAGATGCAAAGAAGGGATGAACTTTCATTTTCGTTTTTTGAGCCAATATTTAAAAAAGGTATTTGTATGGATTTACCCTTTATATACCAATAAAAAACACATAAATTTGTTGTAGACCACTTTTATTTTATCAAAACTCTACCGGTTTCGGAAGCACCCTTCCTTCATCAGGAGAATATTAAAACTAACTTATGATATAAACCTTTATATACCAATTATAATTCAACTCAAAGGGTGTTTACTTGGGTGTCAAATTATTTTGACCCATTTTTTACCCCTTATTCGTTTCTTAAAACGTAATACGAGATAGAAACGAATAGGATCAGATAAACAGTCAAATATACGTTATAATATGATTTCCTAGTAACGTGGATTTTCAATGTCATCCGCAAACAATACAATTGTGTGCCAACATTCGTGAGATTTTTTCATTGATAGAGCCTGTTATGAAATCTACATGGAGGCTTTGCCATTGTCCCTAAAGCAATAACACAAACTTGTTGATGACCAGGCATATCAGGGGATCAACTTCGAAATGATTTTGATGATTTTATCTATACAGTGGTTACTACGAAGCGAGTTCAAGGGACCAAACAGTATAATAATATTGTTACGTATGCAAGCGGGAGACGGTTGCAACATTTTTTGGCAGGCGGACCTAACGGATTTTTATTCGCTGAAGGTTCTGTAACGGTTTCAAGGATTGTTTATTTTGCAAGTTGATAAATAAACAAAGTACGTGATCCGAAATCGTAATCGTTGCAACATTTATTATAGCAATATTTATCTTTCTAAGGTCCCACTTCACACGGGAATTTATACGTCGTTGCACAGAAGTAATATTCCAAGGATACGCGTGAAGTGCATTTACATGCCTGAGATAAACCCTCGCTTTGCGTAATCACAAATGTATTAATAAATTTATCTATCACCGATATTCATTAAATTAAGGCCCTTTTGATTAATTATCAAAAGGATCAATCATAATGTAGTGCATTAAGTCTCATCTACTGGGTAACTCAAATATTTCTTTATTTATACTGTTAATAGTCAACCGGTTAACCGGTCAGTGGCTGAGTTGGTATCGCGTTTGGGTCTCACCCAGGCGTTGAGATCAATTCCTCGGCTGGCCAAGTCCTTCATTATGACACAAGCAACATCTTCCGCTTACTGTGATGGTAGTAGGAGATTTTCAAATATTCTCAGGTTATTCGTAACCAGAGAATATTTGATTTCTTTAACAAAAAAAACATGAAGTATCAATTTTAAGTAAATATCATTGAATGGTATCAATTTTTTTTTACTTAAAGTGATGCATGTGTACAATGGTTACCAGTGGAGCGTAGCGTAGTAATTTAATGTATTTATTATGTAATGACTAATGACTTTATTTGAAATAAGGTTCTTGCATACTTTTAATAATGTTGCAACATTATTGCGATAGTAATATTATAACTACCCCTGTAGCTTTGTGAAAACAATGGTCATTCTCCTTGAGTTACTTACCATACCATCACTTAATAGCTAGTCACTGAGCTGATCTTGTAATTAGAATAACTAGTTCTGTGATGGGACTAGATCTTCCGAAATCGACCGATAAAAAGGTATTTTCACAAACTATGGGTACCGTAAAAAATTTGTGGAAATTTACAAAAAAAAATCTGGTTTTGATCATCACAGTAAAAATGTCTAATTTTAATATTTTCATTCATTATTATTGATTTTAACTGGAAACAGCGTCATCATGATGCAGAAAACGGTACTAGCTGGTAAGACAGCTGTCACCGATGTTGGCCGACGTGACGTAACCAACGCCATATTCACGAACAAAAATGAATATGACGTTTTGGCGCCAAATAAAAAATGGCACATTTTAAATCGTCTCTTATACAAAAATGCAATTAAAATGCCGTCATTATCGCAATTATTTTCTTAATTTTTTTCGACAGTCAAAAATATACAGAAAATACCCCATTGAAATAAATATAGTGAGATATACAATATATATAGTTGAAACATGTTGTAGAGTTGTTGCGAGTTGCAGCTTAAAGTGTGAAAATAGCCACGATGATAATATAAAGTATTGGTTTATTTAACGACAAGCATTTTAACATATTTTTTTATTATTTTATTAATAAACCTTTGTAACTTTCTTCTTTCATTTGTTTATTTCAGATCGAATCGGTCTCATCTGATTAGTAACTGGTACAAATTAAACTATATTTAGTCCCAGTCTGAAGTTACCTGTTGTGTGATAAAACGGCTCGGTCTGACATAAACAAGTGGAAGAAAGTTACTAAGGTTTTTTAATTTAAAAAAAAATCATATTAAAATGGAATATCACTATGGTTTTTCGATTTGGAAATTAGAAATAATTACGCATTTTAACTATAGATTAGTAACCGGTTAAGTGATATTCTTGTTCCAGTTAGAGACTATTTCCCTATAATAAAAAGTAAATACAAACTCCAATGGTTCTCTGAATAGAAAATGTCTTCTCTAACAAAAGGTCATCAGTACTCATTAATACAACCTTTTATTCCTGTCAAGCCCTGGTTTCATAAATACACTTGCATGCCAAAAATCTTTTCCCCATAACTCGAGTGATACTAGGTCATACTTCTTGTCTTAATCATCCCGTCAGGTTCCATATAGTCGCTCGCCTTACTGTGATTGTGGGTCAGAGGATACTCTAGACCATAATTTATTTGAGTGTCCTATTAATGTCCACTTTCCAAACTTTATGCATGAATTGGTAGAACAAAAAATTGAACTCCCTACCAGTATTCCCCGCTTTCTCAGTCTCAACACCCCTCAAATTAACAATTTATTAGCAAATATATTTATAAAATGGAACTAAAATTTAAGCCAATTAAAAACACATAAATTTACGCTGTAACTTATTTGCTTCAATTTTATTTGCCCAAATGTTATAACCCTGTTTAAAATTAATAATTTTAAGAACAATTTGCGGTATTAAAATTTAACTGATAAAACATGGCTAAGATCACCCCATAGGTGAACGCCATAAAATAACAACAACAAAAAACTGTAACTGCTTTTTAACTAAGCGTAAATGAGTATTTGACGTTGGTAGGGCTGCGTTGACGTTTATTTATCGAAAAGTATCGCATTTCATTATTATGCATGGTTGTAAATCTTCTCGATGAGCACCATAATAGCACAAGTACTAATTTCTCCATGTTCATATCCCCGCCGCTAGTGTTTACGAGTATTTTAGTTAGGTAAGTATGCGCATCCGTGTCAACAGCTAATAAGAGTCGCCGTCTGAGAGGTGTTAAATGTCTCCACGGGTTACTTTGTAGTCCAATACACGCATAAGACATTACGAGAAATGAGATAAGCGATAAATAAATAATAAATCCTACCTTGAACTCGTATAACCCGCAGGATCAAGTTAAAGGTAATTCTTGGAAGGCGCCGTATCGCCGCTGTAATTGTTATGATAAAATATTTTTCTAGCACAAGAGAATTGATTAACTTTATCGATATTTTATTCAACTCCGTGAGAAAATTAATTCGTTATTTTATCTGCAGCATTCAAGATTGCAATCCACACAATGCTGTATTATACTTTCGAGAATCTCATTCGCGTATTTTACCTTTAAATAATGGTTAATAAATCTCGTTACCTGCATTCATAGAACCAGATAGAGAGAGGCTTTTTCAGAGCGTGACTTTAGGTAAACTGACCGAAAATTAATGTAGACGTAGACACCTAAATGTATTGCTTTCACGTGTTAAATCTAGCAACCAGGCAATCTTTGGAGCAGTGCTGTAAGGTCCTTGACTCTAGGCCAAAACATCAAATTGGAATACCCGCATTTTTCTCACATAATTTATAATACATTAGATTTTTCACGGGAGTGGCAGGAGTCAAATAAGCAGCTTGAAGATCTGGGAGGAACTAAACATCGATCTATTGCTTCTCTTTATATAAAAGACGCAATTGAGGTGGCTTGGGCAGGTGTTCAGAATGCCAGAAGACCGAAATCTGCGGAAAATGCTATTACAGTGGGAAGACGTCCAGTGGACCGCCCCAGACACACATGGGAGAAGCAACACCAGAGGCTGTGTGAGGGACTGGCCCTACTATGGACGGATGTCGTTGGCGTAGCGCAGGCGATGCCTGGAGACGCCTTATCGATGCGATGGGTCTCCGACCAGAGTAGGAGAGGAGGAAGACGACATAATAAATTTAATTATTGTAGTAAATTATAATAAATAACATACCTATTTATTTATTTATAATTTTTTTTCTTCAAAAGATGTATTATAACTTTATGGAGTCATATTTATTAAATTAAAGTTATTGTTATTAATTTAATAAATATTTCAGATTCAAGAAATTTAATTTTAGTTCAAATGAGATACGAGTAATACTCTTCCAAATTGAAACATCTCTTTTTTTATATGAATACCGGCTAACAGTTCCCAACTTATTGTAGCCAGTGAGACACCCTCGATTTAATTCACGAGGTTTAACCCTAGAAGGCTAATCTTCGTTACGATTAACACTGCGTGCATTTTATGCTTTATCTCTCTAGCAAATATGCCGATCGCGGTAGTCCTACATGCCAACTTTGTCGCCGATGAAGACTTGCAGAGAGGTAAGTAAGTGCCACCATGTTCTATATACGGCACCCTTGTTAGAGGCCGTTTAGACGATTCTTTTTTTTTCATCCAGATTCCACATGGGTTATATTTTTCTATGGTAATTTTTTTAGAAAATTCCATGGAAAAAGTAACGCATATGGAATCGGGACGAAAAAGGGATCTTTTAAAGTAGGGTTTAGTCTAGTCTGTGGAAAACTGTGGAAAAAATGAAACCTACGTAAATGTGTCAATTATACAAAATATTAGAAAATGTGAAAAAAAACATTTTTTGTTGTTGATTTTCTTGAGATTTATGTCACCACTAGTTTAGAATGTCTAGGTATGTTTCTAATTTTTATGCGCCTAAAAATACATATAATTTTTGTAGATAATCTCTATTCAGATGTCCAGTTGGAAAATAGGTTTTTCTTCCTTTTTTCAATTTCATATTGATTGAGGCTACGAACCGCCACTGAAGATGGGGAAAGAGGAAGGTTTGAAAGTATCTGGATATTCAGAAGTAACCTTCTAAACCCGATAAAAGCCATTTCAAGGAACTTTTTTTCTATTCTGAATAGATTCTTTCACCAGTCCGATACTAAGGGTGTCTTCCGCAATGAATACACTGCAGATATACATATCACAATATGTAATGTAGGTGTAAATATATTACAGTTTGACCACCTTGGAAGTAATCTCACAAGGAATCATTTTAAAACCACTCATTGCACACATGAAAAAACCAGTAAAGTTATCTGCAATCTTGCATCGGAAGGGTCATTCCTTGAATAGGTCATGTAAAGTTCAAACTTCCCCAGTTAAGTGAAGCTTTCTCGCATGAAAATGTCAGTTAGTTCGGATATCAATGAGACAAGGTGAGTTTTCTTTACAGAGGCTGTCACTGAAATGGCAAATAATTATTACATGATCATAATAATACGGAACTCACCTTAATGCTATAGCGATCTATAGAGTATTGTCCATATAATTTATTGCTAAAATTAGTGTCGAGTGGTAGATACTCTCAGAATCAGTGATACTCGTATACCGTAGTAATATAAAAATACGTGTTTAAGTATCGACTGGTATTACTAAAAAAAAAAAGATTTTATAATCATCTGGACTTTTACATGGTTTTTTGGAACAAAATGTAATGAGGTACCGAAAATTATAATTAAATAATATTGATAATAATGTTTTATTATCTTCTTTCTTTATAACAAAATGCAAATAATGATATCATCACTCGGATTTTCCGCGCTGAGGATTTCATTTACAAGATTTGAAATTACATTATGAAAAAAAAAAAAAAATTGTAAGGTGAGGTGTTTTAAGTGCAGTTGAGTGATTCGGTATTAGTTTATATTTAGTGTTAATATATGTATTATTTCAAATATCCCTATGTAACGTATCCAGCGTTTTATTTGATTTTTAAATTTATTACGGCTGTCTTGATTATTTTAAGGGTAGTGGGATTTTGTTGTAGAGTTTAGTACTATAGTATAAGAAGTTTTTTTGACCAAATGTTGGAATAGAGTTTTTAAACCATAATGTAATGTAAAACAATATTTTTTTAAGGTTTAACAATAACAAAAAATAGAAAACTAAAAATATATTATAATACAAATCATTAAATCAACATTATCCATGCCACAATAATTAATTGTAGGATCTAGGCTTTATTTTGTAAATGTAGTCAGCAAATATATCAACAATACCTCCAAACTTGTTCCCAGATCATGCATTCTATTGGTTGGTGAGTATGATTGATGGTTGGTTGTGTACGCGTTGCAGTAAAATGTGTTACATTTTGTCTTGTGTTCCTCGTCGGTACATGGAATTTAATAGTGGCGACGATGGCAGGGCTGTCAACTAGGTGGTTAATGACTACATAATACAGTCTGAAATAATTCTCCCGTTAGACAGCGTAATTAAATGTAATGGATTCATCAAACTTAATAATTAGTGTTTTCAATTGGAATTTCGAACATAATATTTAATAAATTAATAACAATAACTTTGTTTAAACCATAGTATTTAAAATGTAAATATCTACAATATCTACATGTTTCAGAAGCAAAGCTCTTCTCACCAGGATAAACAATATATCCTGATGAGGGAAGCTTTGCTTCTGAAACATGTACATATTAACATATTAAATACTGTGCTTTAAACAAAGTTATTGTTAATAAATTAATTAAACAAGTGAATACAAATCTTTTGAAAAAATTATAAAGTCATTGTTATTAATTTAATAAATATGACTGCAAAAAGATATTATACATCATTTATTAATAATGACGCCACAAAGTGAATGAATACCAAACTTTTGAAGAAATTATATTTAACATCTTATGAAGCAAAAATAAAATATATTATTTATTGCATATAAACCTGTTATATGCCTGTGAATTTGTTTAATAAACGTTAGCAGCAAAACGATCCACGTCACAGTGATGCAGACCTCGGTAATTTAGGTGCCGTTTCATTGTTTTGAAATGTCTGTATAAAGCAAAAACGCAGACCAATAATCAAAATAAACTTGGTTTTGTTTACATAACAATAATTACATCTTATACAACAATCAGTTTTCTACTATTTCAGTGACTGGTCTGTGAGCCGGATATGCAACCATCCGTGACCATTGTCTGCTTGGAACTTGGAAAACTTCTTATCTAGATGCTTCATTACTAATCTGTTAGTACAAGGAAAGCAAATGGCTTAAATGACACCCAAATCACAATAGAAATCTTTCAGTGTTTAATAAAAACAAGGCAATTAAATATAAAGTCAATCATGTATAAATGTTTCTGTCCATCTAATTTTCTTTTATAAATTAGTAACACAAATATCATTGTATGCACCATTATGAGATTTAAGCTAACTAGTTTCGAGCCACGCACCCAGGCGTGGGCAGGCGGTTGTTGTTGATTATTCCAGTTGAGTATGTTTACGTCAAAATAACACACAGCAGAAACAGTTTACTTGCCACAAACTTTTATAGATCGGAGTAGTCACCATGACCAAACCTAAAAATCCAAAGCTATCGATCGGCACAAGGAACATCACCAGTATAGCTGGAAATTCGATGTTTTGCGATACTCATCCAGAGGAAAGACGTCCAGTGGGCCGTGGACGTCCGTTATTTCTAATTTTGAAACTGTTAATTCATTATGGAATTCCATTTTAATATGCACTTTTTTGATTAAAAAACCTTTGCAACTTTTTCCACTTATTTATTTTCGACCGGACCGGTTTCACCCTATTACGAGCATCGTCAGACTAGCACAATTAAAATGAAATCTATGTTATATATAGCATTGATGTCAGAAGTGAATCCCATTGCCTTCTATTATTGTTTTTGTTTATGACTTGAAATTTGTTTTATTACTGACGGTACTGCATTACTGTTATGTTTAAAACTACTTTCGGGTTGGTTTATTACTTCCTGGAAGACGGATTACACTATGTTCGTTTACTGAATCTATGGGTTATAAAGAAATTGTAAAATGTCTATACCATAGATTTCGTTTTAATTGTGCTAGTCTGACAATGTCCGTGATAGGGTGAAACCGGACCGGTCGAAAACAAATGAGTGGAAAAAAGTTGCAAAGGTTTTTTAATAAAAAAAAAATTCCTACATACTTTTAAAATATTTGAGACGACTCAGGTAAGTGCATGCCAGAGGACAGGTGTATGAGATCATTGGGTACATTATCTCATCGCATCTCGCATGGAAATATCATGATAGTTGATTAGTAAACTAATAAAACTTATTTTATAAGGAAAGTCCTTAAAATGTCACATTTTGGATTCTGCAAAACTCGAAATACCATCACGGAATTTCTAATCAATATTTGCGTTGAACTGAATTAGGCTTATGCTACAATAATAGAAATCCGAGTGATAAATCAAGGCGAAAGTAAAATCGAATGACCTTCGCACGTTGCGAAACACATCGCACATAAAATCAACATAATAATAAATTATTAAGTGATTTTTTTCACACTCAAATGGCTGAAAATTCAGCACGAGTCAGTTGCAATGCTGCTTTATTCGCTACCAACCCATAAACATTTTTAAAAATTAAGAGAGAAGGCAGGCCATTAATTTATGACTGCTTGGTCCAATTTACCGAGCAAATTTGATCGAAGGACGTACGAATAATAAATTAGATAATTTGTAAATATTTTTTTTTAATTTTGTGTGGTCTCGCTCAGAGATCAATCTCCGGAACCAGAGGAACAATAGCATCAGCATTTTATGATTAACTAAAGACAAAAAAAACTTATTTCTAATATATGTTCGATTCTGGATTGCGATATGGTATATCTTCCATGGTAATGTATTATTCTACTATATATTTAGAGCAGTGGCGGTTCGTGGTATAAATCATTGAGAGTTCAACATTAAAGCGATTTAAAGTTGGAAAGAATAAACCGTTATGAATATTTTTAATCAAAAGGTATCATTAAAATAGAATTCCACCACGAATTAACCATAAATATAGGTGTAACAAAAACTTTTAAATACTAAAACAATATTAATAGCATTCACACAATGAATAGAAACAACGAAAAAATGCTTAGTCGCTACGCACCGGAAATCCGAATTTTAACTCTGACGTATATTCCGACACCGTTCGAAACCGTTTTAATGTTGTATGAAATATCTCATATGTTTTTTAGCTTTATATGTGCGTTCCGGGATTAGTACGTAAGGACCGTCGCGCTCTGTTCCTATTGGTGATTTTTTTTTCTATGGAGTCGTGGCGCGCTATTTATTTGTATCGGCAAATACTATGAAGTAGTGGCGAGCTGTTCAAACTATAGTAATATTATAATCCAAGTGAGCCTGGATTGCCGTAGTTTTCAACGGAAGTTCACTGCAAAACCGTTCATTAGAAAAAATCGCCAGTGATTCATACGTATTTTCAGTCGGCATGCAGTATTAAAGAGCCGTAGGGTGTCTATGCAATAATAAAAAAAGACCGATTAGTAGTCAAGTGGACTAATACGTCGGTTTCCCACCGATTGCACTTTCCCCTTATAATGACGGAGGCAAATAAAATTCAAATATTGTCAGGTTATTCATTATTAGGGATCATTTGACTCTATTTAAAAAATTAAAAATATAATGATAATTTCCATTAATTGCCATGACTTCCTGTGAAAACGTAATATCCGATCTTTATAATATGCCAAGATTACTGACATGCTTGCGCAGTTTGGTAGTGGCCAGTTTCTAATTGGTACTTATATTCTATTTAAAAATTTTAATGGCTACCAGGCGGTAAACCACGTCGGTAAACCCCGGAACCATTTCCAGATACTTCGAGGACACTGGCCATAAAAACAAATACCAGCTCGGTGAACCGAACCGTACTAAATCATGTAAGATATAAAATACAAAAACACCATACTGGCTGAATTTCGAGAAAAATAATTGGTCCGGATATTTTTTACAACGACAGATCGCGCTCATATAATAAAAAAGCCGACACAATAAAAGGAAATTTAAAAATTAAATGAATGCAATCGGATCAATAAAACCGTAAACAAGTTTGGACGTCAACAACAAAACACTTCTGAACGTGTGATTTATGATTTCATATTATTAATGATATTTCTGAACTAATTTCTACCTATAAATTTTATCAATATACTAAATAAAATCAACAATAAGTTCTGTATCCTATTTTGAAGGTGAACCACATCCTACGATCCTTTTTATTATATGGCTTTAAAAAGGATTAAGGTTTTATTATATTATAGGTACCAGTGCATTATACATATTACGTTTCTTTTATAAAGAATTTAACACACTTTAATCGCCCTAATGACGTGCAATTAACAATGATTTGCCGTTCAATGTGATAAAATTTTTCAGTCTTATATGAAAAACCTTTTTCTTTTATTTGGCCTTGAAAATGCATGTTTTCTGTATATCATTCACACTTGAATCGTCTTCCTGCTGTTTATAATATGTATTTTTTACCCCCATGATTGAAACAAATTGTACCTAGACTACATGTGCAGTGTTTTCACAATGTGCAGTGTTTTCTAATATATGTGTCCTGTGCGTGCAGCCATCATTAGTCAAGTAATACCTTCTCAGCCCAAAACATTCTAATTTAATTAAGTTTTAATCTGGAGTGCCCTACCAGGTAAGTATGTTTTCTGTATATGTACATAATAAGATTAACCCTAGCAAGTAGTATTTGTACAGCGCCCTTGAGGTGATTTTTCACAAAAACGGCGCTAAATAAATCGTCCAAGTATCATTATTATTGTTATTACATGAAGTTAGTAATATATACGCAGATATGACGGATCTATTTAACTGCACGGAAGGTAAGTACAAGAAGGTTATACTATCATATCTTTTCAATCAATATTAATTTAACCTAAGTCTACTTACTCGTATATGTACCCATATCTCTTCCTTTTATATCCTTCATCAACTTTTATTATTTATATACTTTCCGATGTCATTTTATGAACTAATGCCACATTAAATAGTTACTTTTAAAAATTATCTGTTCTAAATTTTTATTTCTGTATTTAACTGAGACATGCAATTATTACGTATGGTATATCAATACCGTTGATATTAAATAAATAAACTTGTTCAGACTTATAAACCTAATTGTAATATTTAATTATACAGTAAAACACCAGTTACTGATAATTCAAAATATTATTGCATTCGATTATATGTATTTCCCTTCACCCGTTTCCTCTTTAGTCATTCCTTATTGAACCTTCGCTGCATAACCTTGACATATCGAACTTGTAACCGCTATAACCCGCGATTAAAATACCGCAACTTGTTATTCTCGAAACTTCATCTTCACTAACAAACTTATCCCCCGATTCTTCCCATTCTAACCTTGTTAATATTTCGTATTCCTGGGGTTTAATTAAAAGCGAAATACGAGTCACAAGTGCATTGTGCATTTTTTTCAATACGAGAGTCACAAGTGAATTGTGCATTTTTTTTCAATTCGAGAGTCACAAGTGCATTGTGCATTTTTCATGATTAGATTAAGAACAGGAAGTAATATTTGTACAGCGCCCTTGAGGTGATTTTTCACAAAAACGGCGCTATGCAAATCATCCAATTATTATTATTATTATTATTGTTATTATTAGCGATTAGTGAAATCGGCGAGTTATTATTTTACCTTTCTTTGTGTTCCTAAATCCCATTAATCGCACGCATCACGCAATCTCTCGCAGGTGGTTCATCGAAGCATTGCATCAAAATTATTATCGCAGTTTGTGCATAATACGATCTTGGTTATTGCGATCAGGCCATCTCCCGCACCACACAAATCATTGAAGATGATAATAAAATACGAAACGGAAAAAGACAGAAAATAAATAACAAAAAGGTAAAGAACTCGAACCCAGATCCTCTAGTATTACCGGGACTGGTCTCTACTAATTGAGCTATCGAGGTGTAATTATTTTCCATAATTTTTATCGATCTCACATCTCAATTTAAGAATTATTTTTTTTTTTTTTAATTGAATTGAACTATATTGCAAACTTATCTCCACTGATCAGTGTTGCCAATGAATTTAAAGTAAATTAAATTTAGTAATGTTATTATTGAGTGTTATTGTGATAGTTGTTTCGGCGTTCGAAGCCACTTTAGAACTAAAATAGTTTGCAGAACTTAACGAAGAAATAATGACATTATTAAGTTTGATTTAATTAAAATTGAAAAATAAATAAATAGAGTTCTACGAAATAAACAAAATTACAAGTTAGTGTCGATAGATTTCAAATTCAGCAAAATCCAAAATAGATGAACTGGAGAAAACAGTTTTTTTGTTCTGTATTTGAAAAGATTTACATGGATTTGACTAAATTTGAAAAAAATGTACATCCTTTGACTAGGATTTTCTTGTTATGTAAAAGGTTTTTGATGATTTTGAAATTGCAGAAACATTAGAAAGTAGCAGTTCTACAGAATTTGAAAAAAAGGGAAAATAACCAATAAATGTATTTGGCTGACTTTGAAATCTTGACACAATGATTAATCATCGGTGACTAGTTTATATGAAACTAGGAAGAAGGTTTGAGACAAAGGATGCGGATATCTGTTAAAGGAACGACAGGTCGGAATATAAACACTGGACACTGGTTGTTTGAGGCGTTGCCTGACAACTGCGAGTAGTTTACATATTAATGTAGCGGACACTGCAGACTGGGCGACCTTGCTTTCATTAATCCGGGTACAAATCTGCTGATACTAGTAAAACATGCAGACTTCTAGAATACGGCTTCTTAGTATCGTGGCTCGATATCAATGATCTCCAGAACGTCCTTGAGGAAATCAAGATTCAAATTCAGGGACTGAAAACGCCAACTAAAAATAGTTAATTGAATAAGAGTTTTTCGTTGCTGTTTATCATTTATGATAATATTGATTAACCTCAAATTAGGTATGAAATAGAAAAGACACAGAAAAAAAAAAAAATGAAAACGATCGCATCTGGGACCAGAATCTCTCGGTCTATCCAGCGCTCTAACCAATTG
>JAHDVE020007894.1:0-19131 GCA_022606495.2 Halesus radiatus | reverse complement strand
CTTGCTGACTGCGCTTACATCAGCCTTGCATTCTTTACGAATCTCAACATTTTCACTCTATCATACATGGTTTTACCACACATTCGTCTCAGAGATCTCATTTCTACAGCATTCGGTCTACTTTCATCCTTCCTCTGCCAGTTCCATGCCTCACTGCCATACATCAAGGTTGGTATCAGCACTCCATTGTGGACTGCTAGCTTCGCTTCCATGGACAACTTTTTGTTTGCGCCAACCGCGTTCAGTCCTCCGTTAATGGAGTTTCCTGCATTCACCCTTCTTTCAATATCCCTATCAGTCTTTCCATCTCTCGTGAACATACTTCCCAAATACACAAACTCATGTACCTGCTCAAGTATTCATCATTCACAACTATATTGCACACTGTTTTCGTACTCTCTCTTTCAAACACCATGACTTTGGACTTATTTACATTCATCATTAGCTCATTCTTCATACATACTTCGTTCATCCTAGATACGAGGGACTGTAGATCTTCCATACTATTAGCAATCAGCACCGCATCATCAGCATACAACAGACAATATACTTGCAGACTACTCATTTTCGCGCCCAGGCCCACCTCTTTCAATTCTTGCATACAATTATCCATGTATAGATTGAATAACCACGGTGACACTTAACACCTTTTGTGATGTCAAACCACCCCGTAAAATCACCGTTTGCCCTAACACATGCAACGCTCCCCTCGTACAGCGATGCGATTGCCTGTATAAGATTTGTATTCACACCATACTTAGACAACACCTTCCATAACTTTTTTTCCATAACTTATTTTGTAAAAAAAATATTAGGGCAAATTACGATTTTTTTTTAATGTTGTTTAGAAAATTATGAACTTATCCATGAAATAAGTTTAAAAAACTACTTCTCTATGGCTAAGATTGTTTGTGGAATATTCCCTTGATAATTTTTTTTCCCATAAAAAAATCCTTCACAAAATGATAAATCATTTCTAGATTCCGCTTTCCAAGCGAATTTTATGTCCATTACCCATATTCGTGGTGACATAAGACACACAACTTGTACCAATACTTTTGGCTAGTATATTCCTCTTGATATTAATAACATTTTTTGGGTCTTTTTAAATTACTTGTAAAAAGCAATATCTTAGAAAATTATCAAAAAATTATCCTTTTTGGAATTAGCTTTTAAGTTATATCTGTATTATTAAATCTATTATATGGAATCATATTAAATATAAAAAATGAAACGATGTATGAATGTGGATGAAATGAATAATTGTGTGCTGAGATCGAGTTTTTTGGCGGTCCGTCCTCTGCCTACTCCTGCGGAAATAACGCCGTACCTAAATAAATTATATTGATTTACAATTATATTGTTTTACAAATAAAAGGTAAAATTAATAAATTCCATGTAAAATAATTCATGACAATACTAAATACGTTTAGAGTAGGTACATATTCGTCACGATACGTTTAGAGTAGGTACATATTCGTCACGATTCGTTTAGAGTAGGTACATATTCGTCACGATAGGTTTAGAGTAGGTACATATGCGGCACAATACGTTTAGAGTAGGTACATATTCGTCACAATAAATTATGCTAAGATATTGCTTTTTACAAGTAATTTAAAAAGACCCAAAAAATGTTATTAATATCAAGAGGAATATACTAGCCAAAAGTATTGGTACAAGTTGTGTGTCTTATGTCACCACGAATATGGGTAATGGACATAAAATTCGCTTGGAAAGCGGAATCTAGAAATGATTTATCATTTTGTGAAGGATTTTTTTATGGGAAAAAAAATTATCAAGGGAATATTCCACAAACAATCTTAGCCATAGAGAAGTAGTTTTTTAAACTTATTTCATGGATAAGTTCATAATTTTCTAAACAACATTAAAAAAAAATCGTAATTTGCCCTAATATTTTTTTTACAAAATAATTAACAATTTTAATTTATTTCTTATAAAGGGAATTTCTAGGAAAATTTTCAATTTATTCAATGCACATTTTTTGGTTTTCATAATATAAACCGATTCGTAGTATAGATTAATCGAAATTGTGATTTTACTGATAGCTTCTCCTTAACCCTATTCTTGAAAACTCTCACCATGTATAAGTAAATACCACATATAAGTGCATTCAATTCAATGAATTCAACTTATCATCACAAGTCTATACTTGTGCATAGTCGTAATAACGCTGAGGGGATTGAATACAGAGGCAAATGTGCCCAATAAACTGATTATCGGAATATGTGCCCATTGAAGAACAACTAAAACCAGTATATGTTTTTTTGCAATAAAATTGCTGACTTTCGAACAAGCTTTTGTACAAACGTCATCAATTTGACACGTGTCAAGTATGTGTTCCTATTTATAAAATTGTTGAGCAAATCATAAAGAAGTTTAAAAGATTTTGAAAAGGGGGGGTGCAAATATCTCGGAGAAGACTTCATTCACGTCGTAAATGTCATCGAATTGTATGCTTCACATAAAAAACAGTGTTTTTTTAATGAAGCGTCATGCTTCAATAAATTAATTTTAATAAAAAAAATGTGTATTATTTTAGCGGTCAATAAATACATCGTTATAGCCGTTATAGTATTTTATTTTAAAGTTGCCTTGAAGGTGTTCGAGGCATTTTCGAAACGTGGATGAATTCTTATATGCAGATATATATTACTGACGTCAGAATGAATAGTCTTGACTGAATGAATAGACATTCTGGCACCAGCCTAGTTCACTACCATTCGCGTATGTTTCGCGTGACTTTGACTGCGATAAGCAAATCATAAAACATTAAAAGACTCAAAGTATCAAAATGTTCGTTTTTGTATACAAGCCGAACCTTTATACTTATTTGCATTTTACTTAATGTTGCGGCACGCCTAGCTCGTCCCCCCTATTTTTGTTTCTTCCCCTTGCATGTTAGGTCATCTCTATATTTTATTTGCTCTCTGACCTCTGTATCTTTAAGTACAAAAACCGCTAAATGATTGAATATATTTTAAAGAGTGCTCAATAAATCTATCCGTTAATGTTAAATGTTTAGTATAATCAATATGATCTTTAATTTATTATAAATGTCCGTTGAAACTTTACAGAATCATACATATGACGGTTTCCGTGGTTGAGTGGTTACGATACTTAGATACGATCCCGTGGATCGCGTGTTCTAATCCTAGCATGCTCAAATAAATTTTATTTGATTAAATTGTGTTGTCACAATTTATTCATTTAAAATAATGTGTAGTATATTTGCGGCACATTTCAGAGTGGTAGATACTGTCAGTATCGCCCTGGTGAAAGACCACCATTCAGAATTGAAACGTTGTTTGAAATGGCTTTAGCCCTGTACTTCCCCACTTTCCTCTTCCCTATTCTTTACCTTCCTCAATATCTTCATCCTCACAACATACCCCAATTGGGGATGCCATAGTCTCCCTGGCTCTAAACGGTTGGGAGCAGCTGGGACTCTTGTGTGGTACTCACATATTTATTTATTTTTTAAATACCTAATGTGAGATGGGTATATAGTACCTATTTGGTACGTGTGACAAATCTCACCTATTTCTAATATGCGTAGGTACCACCGCACGAAAATAATTTAGAAAAAAACTCGTAAAACTAAAATGGCAAACAATGCAGGGACGCGCCGCAGCGGGGTGCATTTCCCGTAATAGTTTCACATTCCAGGTTGCCGTCGTATCAGCAAAATTAAAATTGATTTTACGACTGAAGCGATTTTTCTGCCCATTTTTATTTATGGAGTTCCTTTTCATTGACATTTTTTTCAGCCTTCCTTTTGTTCGACGCAGGCTTCGTGAAATCGGTAAGATGCGAAAAAAATTGTAAATCGTAATGACACCGGGTCCGGAGCCGCGCTGTGCCATTGTTGGGTTGCACCTGGAAGGCCGCGTGGGCGGGGGTGGCTAGGGTAGGTACCCACTACCTACCCTCCTAGGTAACACTGATTGATGACCATCCCTCAACCATTAAACACCCCCCGATTTAAGTTTAAGACTGCGAATAGCTAGAATATGCATGCAGGGTGGCAGGATATATCTGTACCTAAATGCATATTCGTTGCTTATGCGTTTTAGTAAATTATTACATAAGTGTTTACATGGTGTTGATTGTGTATATAAATAACAGTCATTATATATACCACATTTAATAGATAAAACTATTTTTCTCTCCTGTACGTTATATATCGATATGAATTTTTGATTAAAAAACTTCCACTTTTTTATTTCAGACCGCACCGATTTCACCCTATCACGGGCATCTTCAGAGTGGTACAATTAAAACAAAATCTATGGTATATATAATATGTATGTCAGGAGTAAGTCCCATTGCTCTTTCTAATATTACATAGATGCTACTACAGTCGGAAGATGCTCATGATGGGGTGAAACCGGTACGGTGTGAAATAAACAAGTAGAAGATAATTCCACAAGTTTTTAAAATCAAAAAAATTATATTAAAATGGAATGTTACCACGAGTTGACAGTTTCAAAATTAGAAATAATCATATGCAGATGTTAGGTGATGTTTACTTTCTTGCTCTTTTATTCTGTGTACCGGTGGCGTGCAGTCCATGGAGGCTAAGAAGCTGTTCCCACAAACTTAGATCTTAAACTGTAATTTTGAATTTAAAATTTATGTACCTAAAAAATTTGGGATAAACCCATTCTATTTTGTTAGAGTGTACTTTATATAAAAGATGTAGTATATTTGCGGTACGTTCCAGATTAATAGATACTATCAGTATCACCCTGGTGAAAGACCACCATTCAGAATCGAAACGTGACTTGAAATGGCTTTATCCATGTTTGGTGACTAGATCTAAATATCCATATACTTCCCAACCTTCCTCTTTACCTCTCTTTTCACTCTTCAATACCTTAAGCCTCACAACATAACCCAATTGGGGATGCCATAGTCTCACTGGCTCCAGACAGCTGGGACTCTTGTGTGGTATCACATAGCAACTGTATTTATATATAAAATAGACCATAAAATTTTATCTGTCAAGAAGATCTGGTGGTTTATCTCAGAAAAACTCTCGGACTTTGAGTTCTGATTTTAATCTAAATTTTTTGATTGCATAATTTTCGGGCGAAGCCGGATGGCAAAGCTAAGCCATACAAAATAAAATAATTCCTATACTTACTCTGTATGCAAATATAATTAAAAAAATAAATACACAAATCTAGTGATGTGTTGTGCATTGACAAAAGAGTCGTCAATCATTCAATAACATTATATTTTCCGCATGAACGATAAAAATAACTGCGGCCATATTACAAGATAATAATTTCACCAAAAGAAATTACATTACAATGCAAACTACTCCACAAAGGACCGTGAATCCTTCACACAAGAGAGATCCTTTCCTCAAATCTCAGTTTAGCTTCTTTGAGTATGTCCTTATTAGGTTAGCTCCTCACAAGGTCTTACCTTGGATACCTGTGGCCAATTTCGATGCTTTCCTTTGTATTTTGTAATTTTTCACGTCTTGTACTTTGTGGTTTGCGAAAGTACAGCATGAAAACAAATATCACCATCACGAGATTAAGTATAATATAATTTTTTTAACAGGTTTTATCAACATTCTTTAAAAATATTTAATAATGAATAACAAATAAAAGCCCAGCTGGGCGTCATCGCTTTCTTTGTAGGTTAATTCTAGATACGTAATGATAACAAAATTCAAACTAAAGTAGAAAGTCCTTAAGACATTGGGATGGATTAAATACTAAAATTGTAATTTTAAATCAATCTGGCAATATTTCTAACTAACTAACCATTACGCCGTTTCCCCTCAAGGGTAGGCAGATATCTTAGCGTACACTTTATAATTCATTCACATTCTTGCGTCGTCTCATACATTCTCTTCTGTTATTCTGAAATCTGACATGGCCCGATTCACGTATTTGATTCATTTGATCGTGCCATGTCTTCCTAGGGCATCCTCGATTTCTTTTTCCATTCACATTCGCGTCATATATTCTCCTTACACTCCTTTCTTCGTTCATTCACTCTATATGCCCAAACCATCTAAGCGTCCTTTTTAATAATAGGTTGACCCAAAAGTCATGGATCAAACGGTTCATGGATCAAAGTGGGGTTATAGGGGAGGTTATTTGCAATCCAAATGACCAAACATGTGGTGATCTAATTCTTAACCCTTTCTAAGTTACACCAATTTGAACTTTTTTTTAAATACTCAGATTTGCATCTAAAAAAATTATTAAAAAAATGCAATATTAATAATAACATTTTTTTTCTAATTATGCTGTTAAATAATGGATCTACTAATGAAAACATTTTTAATCAACTGCGTATCCGTATTTAAAAAAAAAAAAAAAAAAAATTTGTAACTTTGGAAGGGTTAAGAATTGGATCACCACATTTTGGTCATTTTGATCGCAAATAACCTGCCCTATCAACCCAATTCGTTTGATCCGTGACTTATTGAACACCTGTATATAAGTGGGTAAGTATATTATATAAAATTACATTTACTTAGTATTCCTCTGTGCATTTATCGTATAGGGTCCCGTTCATGTCATTAAATAAGCATCTCTTCGTATTATAGATTATACATATTCACATATTTGCACAAAAGTTAAGTGAAATCACTCAACATTTGGAAAATATCCAATAATATCCGTCCGGTTCGACCACCTCTCAGGGCGGGCGTCCGTTCGTCTGCCCGTTTTCGAAAAACAATGAATGAACGGTCCCAATTTCATTGTTCTTCCGCTGGATGTGTTTTGAATAAATTGCCCAGGAACAGAAAAAAAAATCGAAAACACTCCTCTTACAATGGCCGCTGCGCAGAACAAGGTAATCTGTCAACTCCTTTGTTCGTAATGTTCGTTTTGTTTTTATGTAGGTACGAATAATTGTAGTTTTGACGCACGGCGTTCTGGATACATGACGTGAATTTGGTTTTTAAGATTTTTTAGACACAATAAACTATTTTCATTTACACGTTTGGGTCCTAAAATTTATTTGTAACGATTGCAACATTTTTATTATATGTATAGGAAAATTTTCTAGAAATTTTAATATCAGAGTTAAGGAGCACTTAAGGTGTTCGATTAATAATAATTATTCTGAATTTGCCAAACATATTTTGGAAATAAATCATTATTTTGGCATTGATAAAGGTTTGAAATATTTCCATATAAATACAATTGGTTAACAATTAGATAAATTTGAAATATTTAAAAAAATGTTTTTATTCACTTAAATATGTTTGATCACCATTTTTTTTCTTTAATAAGCTTATTTAAATTTATTTTCTTATTAATATTTATATTCAGAAAAAGACTGTTATTTTTGGTGCCTTATATTTCATGATTTTTTTTTTGAGGTTTCTAGTTTCTTATAAAAATATAATTACACTACGCTTACATAGAAATATTTTTCCGTATATATTGTATCCCGATGAAAAATCCGTTGGTTTCGAAACATAATAATTGATTGTTTTTACTTTTGTAGGAACTTACCTACATTCTAAAAATGTCTAACTTCGATCTTTGGGAGTGTACCAACCCGAAAACTATGATTGAGCAATAAAGTTCGGAATAAGTAACTAATAAAGTTTATTCAATAAGTATATTTGTTTCATTACTTGGCATCTAACCACGGGGGTTTTAAAAAAGTCAATTAAATTTTATATTCATCTGCTGTTTAAAAATGAGGAGTAATTCAAGGTTAAAATGGAGGAATCGATAGACTAGATAAAGTTTGATAGAAACAAGATTAAATATTTGATTAGCAATAAAGAGAGAATGTCAGGTTCACATGTCAGATAATATCAGTCCATGGAGTCGATGTATGGTAGGTGTATTTTAGAATACATCTAACCATTTTTGTTCACTTCTTGGACATTAACTATGTAACAATTTCTAGACATTTTCTTTGAAGAGTTTTAATCACCATGTACTTTTGTTACTTAATTTTATTACTGCGCTACCGGTTTCGACACACCCATATCATTCACTAGCGTTCTTAAAGCCAACTTAAATTAAAGAAGTACAGAAATAATAACACATTATTAGGTGAGGGTAGTGGGAGTGGTGATTTGGAAGAAGGTGGGCGGTGGGAGGAGTCGAAATAACTAGGAAATATGGTTAACAAAGGTGATTTACGGGGTGCTTGCTATATTTTGTTTAATAAATTAATTTTTTTTTTTTTTTGTTTATTTCTAAATAAAATTAATTAACAAAAGTACATAGTGATTAAAACTCTTCAAACAAAATATAACAGACAAAATTCGACGTATCCTTCAGATTGATACCAGTTATATTCTGCTGATTTGTTGCAGGTTCAATATGTTATTTTGTTCAAAAGCAGGTGTGAGAAATATTGATATTTTAAATACATAGCTTCTGTAAATAATATTTTACATAGATACCTACATCTATTTATGAAGTCATTCTTCTTATCAGATTATTTACATGCATATTGAATTAATCAATCCAAATAGAGTTGTTTGTAATTCTATTTGGATTTGGATTGGTTTTCAAAACATGATGGAAAATTTCTGAATAATTATTATTACTTAATATACTTTTTATCTTAACAAACGGGATGCAAGCTTTGGAACACAGACGTCAGGTGGGAATGCTGTCCTTGTTCTACCGGTATTTTAATTGAAGATGCTCCGAGGAACTAGCGTCATTGATCCCTTCGGCACCGGTGCATAGTCGGGAAACACGCCAAACGCGCGCCCAACACTTGCACGCGGTTGACATTTGTCACATGAGAACGGGTCGCTTCTACGATTCATTCATGTATTCAACAGCTCGGCTGTGGAATGAACTACCGGCCTCTGTGTTTCCTCCATCCTATAACATGGGTCTCTTCAAGACCCAAGTTCACTCCTTCCTATCCTATAAAAGACCCTCCACACAGCATCCCCAAAGATGATATAGGCCTTGAGGGAAATTACTTCCCTCAGGGTCTCCTGTGTAGAGTTACTGTAAAAAAAAAATTAGACTATCTGATATTTTAGGTATTAAAGAACTTCAAAATTTGTTTACTTGGTAGGATTCAACGAGGTAATTCGGACCCATGATAAAGACGCTCCCGAGGTTATTTAAAAATGTCGTTTAAAACATATTTTTTTAAAGCAACAAACATTAAATCAGTTTTTTTCTTACGGTTTTCCACAGTTTTCATATTTCATGAAAATGCGCTATTTGATGTGATAAACTCTGGTTTTCCACTCAGTTGTGTAATTATACTTTCATCTGGGACAAGTGCCATCGTAAAAGTGAAGAATCCTGAGAGTCATCTGTATTTATATCGTTGTCACACGAGTACCATATTTTCAGACACATTGTAGGATTGAAGAGTTTTCAGAAAAAAAAACTGCTGATGTCGCATTTGCGTTTTAATGACAAGGAAAAAATAGTGTGCACGTGTCACCCATATGCATATTTAAGTGCATATCTATTGTAGAAGTGTCCAAAAGTTTGACCTTTGCATTATTGGTGATAAATACATTCTCTAACTAAATAAATAACTAACTAACTAACCATCACGCCGTTTCTCCGCAGGGGTAGGCAGAGAGGACGGACCGCCAAACAACTCGACCTTGGCATACACTTCTTGATTCATTCACATGCATATAACGCCTCACACATTATCTTCTGTTATTCCGACTTCTGACATGGCCCGACTCGAGTATTTGATTCACTTGATCGTGCCATGTCTTCCTCGGGCGTCCCCGGCTTCTTCTTCCATTCACATTCGCGTCATATATGCTCCTTACACTCCTCTCTTCGTTCATTCGCTTTACATGCCGAAACCACCAAAGCGTCCCTTTCTTAGTCTTGCTCACTACGCTTCCATCAGCCTTGCATTCTTTACGAATCTCAACATTTTTCAAACGAGCATACATGGTTTTACCACACATTCGTCTCAGAGATCTCATTTCTACAGCATTCAGTCTACTTTCATCCTTACGTACGTCAAACTAATAAATAAACATCATCCAGTTAATTGTTAGTCGAGAAAATGCTTAAATCATGATTGAATTCATTGAATGCATGTACAAATATAGGTTAACAACTTTTCTTGAGCGATAAATTACTCAACCATGGAATTCCACTTACTAAACAAATTTAGTAATGATTCTGAAAGAAAAAAAAACATTTAAAATTTAAACGACAGTAATTGAGTTAACTTTTCAGATAATTTCTTCAAAAGATTGGTATTTACTTTGTGGCGTCATTATTAGTAAATTAATTAAAAACTACTTAAATAACTTACTGTGACGGTAGCAATTTTTTTTTCATACGAAAGACTTCGAGAAATTTTAGTATTAGAGTTAAGGAACACCTAAGGTGTTTCAGTAATAATAATTATTCTGCTTTGGTAAATCATATTTTGCAAACCAATCATTATTTTGATACAAATAAAGGTTTAAAATTTTTACATACATAAATAAATAGAAGCGGTTAACAACTAGATTAATTTGAAATTTTAGAAATCAGAAAAAGTGTTACTAGTCAATTAAATATAATTAGTATTATATGTATTTTTTTAAATAGCTTTCTCTTTAATTTATTTTCAGATTAATGTTAATAACAAAATAATTAATATTTTAAATTTTAAATATAAATATGTTATTCAGTGTTTTGTAATAATTTCTTTTTTACATTTTTAATTAATCATTACCTACTTTAATCAATTTTTGTTTATGTTTATAATTTGTCTATTCTTAGATTATTGTGTTCTATGTTTATCATTTTTCTATAATTGACATTATTTTTTTTTTGTATTATATATATTCATGATGAGAAAAGCTTCGCTTTCGAAACATATATTAATATGAATATATTACTAAAGTGATGATTACAAAGAAATTTTTAATTCATTTATTAAAACTTTTCAATTCTCGCGTAAAATTGTATCCTTATTCGAATATTGAACATCCATAGATGACCGAAAAAGATGGGTAGATATCGAGGCTTCGTCGCAGACATAAATTATTTTTATTAACTAGTGGCGAGATCCTAGAACAACACGTGGCTGTTTTCTTTTAACGGTACGACCATTTACTAGTAGCTTGACACGCGTCATCAGCCGTCGCACCTGGCCGCAGTACCTACCTACATCACCTTCATCAAACTCATCGCAATAAAACGTCATACCTTCGCCTCGTGAATTCCTAGACCTAGGCTGCAGAGAAGGGACAGGCAAATGAATGACTTAGAATGTGAGAACAACGAGGAAAAGGGTACTGACGATATTCAAAGCCTTTAATTATTGAACTTTTAAAGTTCTACAAAAAAGTTTTTTCATGAATATCATTTTCCCTAATACTTATTTAAACCGTTTGATAATGTACCGAAGGGTGAAATTAATTTACAAGTACCTACATAAAAAAATACTCTTTTAAACCTGATCGGAGTGCAATTAAAATAACTTATCGTTGAAAAAAACACAAGTTTCCAATTTTGAATTCTATGATTTTTAATAACCACATTGAAAATTATAACCTATTTTTAATGAACTCTGTCAGCAACTAGATGAAGTGTAGTGCTCCCAACCTTATTGTAGTAATGTTGTGATGTGAAAGAAAATGCAGAAAAGGGAGCAAAGGGATGAAGGGGAAAGTTGGGAATAATCTGTATAATTTATTTTTTATAAGGTTTTAGGCAATAAGACAATTATTGGTCGATTATTAGTAATAATTCCATTGAAGATGTTCAATGAAAAGCATTGCTTATTACTTCATTCCTTTCTACTCCGTGGCTTTTTTCTTCCACCAAGTATGACGAGATTTTAATCCTGCACGAACAATCTTCGCAAAGAGGAGAAGCTCTATTCTCTTGAGAAAAATTTGCAAAAAAAACCATCAACAACCCGAGCAGATGTTCTAGGAACAGGCATGCGCGGCGCGGGTTGCGCACAGACAAAGAACGCGAAAAAAAAAACGAGAATAAATTATCAAATTTCGTCTAGGTCTTGCGCATTTCAGCTGCATCTGTCCCCGCGATTACCTGCCGCTTTTGTAAAGAAATAGTTTTGATTAATCGCCATTTTGGATAATAAATTCCAAGTAAGCAAATAGTCACGTGTCACGATCTGCCCTGAAATAACACACCTGCTGTAGATTTGCCCACTGTCTCATTGTCCGAGAATTTTTCATCTCGAATATTATACATATTTTTATTTTTATGAAATACTTTGATAGATACAAATTAAACCCTGCATTGTAGAGAAGTTTAGAGCCAATAAATACACTTTCCAATGACAACGATGATCATTTCGAAAATTTATTTTTTTTAAAAATTATTGTAAAGCTGAATATCGAACAAAATTAATCTACAAAAAAATTGGAAACATATCAACTAACCAACCAACCAACTAACCAACTATCACGCCGTTTCGCCGCAGGGGTAGGCAAAGAGGACGGACCGACAAACAACTCGATCTTGGCATACACTTCTTGCTTCATTCACATTCATACAACGCCTCATACATTCTCTCTTTCTCTGCAGCGAGTTCTGGATCTCCCTGAGGCGAGTCTGAATCTCTTTGGGAGTATTTGATTCACTTGGATCGTGCCATGTCTTCCCTCGGGCGTCCCTAGCTTCTTCTTCCATTCACATTCGCGTCACATATTCTCCTTATACCTCTATTCGCTCTACATGCCCAAACCATCTAAGCGTCCCTTTCTTGATCTTGCTCACTACGCTTACATCAGCCTTGCATTCCTTACGAATCTCAACATTTTTCACACGATCATACATGGTTATACCACACATTCCTCTCAGAGATCTCAAAGTTACCAACTAATATCGAAATATCTCATTTATGCCCAACGCTAGATAGAAGTAATTTTTTTTTTTTAATATATATATGAACATTTGTTATCGGCTGACGTATTTACCATCTCACTAGGTGTGAAATACCTGTGTTGAGATGGCAATTTACACGGGTGGTTGTTCAGTTAGCATATTTATATGACAAATACATTAATAGATTACAATTTAAATTATTTTTTTAGAATTATACTAATTTAAACGCATGAAAGAATTTAGAAGCTGACAGGTTTATTGGAGGTGATCAATGATCTTACTTTTAAAGAAACATTTTTTTTTTGCGTATTTCTGATGTCACTAGGTAAGGAATTGATCAATTTCTAGGCATTTTATTTTGAAGAATTTATTTCACAACGTACATTTACATGTACATTTATTTATGTAATTTTTTTTATTTTCATATTCGCTTGAAAACCTTGTTAAACTTAATATTATGTATCAAAAATTAACAGTCCCAAAATGAGTTGAATTGATAACTTATGGGAATGAAACATTGTAGTATGTCTTTAAATAAATAAAATAATAATTAAAATTAAGTAACAAATAATGTGCATTGTGAAATAAACTCTTCAAAATAAAATTAAAATCCTTTAAATGATTTTTTTTATATGAATAACGCACAAGAGTCCCAACTGCTCCCAAACGTCTGGAGCCAGTGAGACTATGGCATCCCCAATTGGAGATTGTTGTGAGGCTGAAGGTATTGGGGAGGGGAAGGAGAAGGGAAAGAGGAAGGTGGGAAAATACCTGGTTATACAGATCTGCTTACCAAACACGGCTAAAAGCCATTTCAAGCAACGTTTCAATTCTGAATGGTGGCCTTTCACCAGGGGATACTGAGAGTATCTTCCACTCTGGATTACATCTAATTAACTTTGAGTTTATATAAGAATAATAATACTCATTTATTTAAAACACAAATTATTTTACAAAAAAAGTAAGAAAACCTTAAAAAGATAGTTTTGACGTAGTATGAAAATTGGTATAGGTTTATACCATAGAGAAAAAAACATTGTAAAATAATTAAGCGAGATGTGAAAGATAATAAAGTAAATCAATTACCTACAGATAATTTAAGTATAGTATAATAGGGTATATAGTAATCTATTAAGTGTACCAGAAAATTTAATTAAAGAATACTTAATAATAATTAAGTATAAAAAGATATGTTTTGTTGTTGTATGGAGTAATCAATTATGAATAACAGTTATATATGCTTGATTGGTACTGGTTAGTGCTATGAGGGAAAAAATGCATTTAATATTGAGTACTTATCGATAGTCGACACATTCAATAATATTTATTAAGAAAAATTGAGTTACATATCCCTCAGCTTTAGGAGCCGATGACGACACTCAAGGGGATTCAGCCCGAAAAGGATACCACAAATAGCTAATAACGTATTAAATACTTAACTACAGTAAGTATAAAAGTCAATGGCTTAGAGCCAAATGTTCGTCTTTTTCTCTATTCCTTGCTTGGGGTTTTTAATCCAGTTAAGATCTTTTTTCCTAATAGCACACCTAATGTAACATATATGACGGAAATATTTTTCCTCAGGGCTCAGTGTACAGGTATATCGGCAAAACCTTTCGAACAGTGCACTCTGGTGTCAAGAAATTTATCCAGCTTTTTCTCTCTCAAATTTCTAGGTTAACGCAAATATTTTCCATCATGAGTTATGGTGTTTGAAAATATCGATTTAAGTGTCCAAAAAGACATGACACATTGTTCATTCCACATTTCCGATTTGTTCATTATGAAAAATATTTCACAAAAGAATGTTTAAACTCGGGCGAAACCGAGCAGTAAAATTAACTAAACATCACGTCGTTTCTCCGCAGGGGTAGGCAGAGAGGACGGGTCGACAAACAACTCAATCTAGACAAAACACTTATTGCTTCATTCACATTCATACATCGTCTCACACATGCTCTTCTATTATTCGAACTTCTGACATGACATGACCCGACAAGTATTTGATTTATTTGATCGTGTCATGTCTCCCTCGGGCTTCCCCTGCTTCTTCCATTCACATTGATGTCGTATATTCTTCTTACACTCCTTTCTTCATTCATTCGCTCTATTACTCATTTTCGTGCCTAAGCCCACCTCTTTCAATTCTAAATGTCAGATACTCTTAACAAAACTCATATTTAGTTAAAACCAGGAGAGCGAAAGAACTAAATGGTATTATGAATCGACGGTAGGGTAAAATCGTTTCAGAAATGGCTTTGCAATAAGTATTATATGTTTTGTTGGTGCCAAGAATTCCTGGAAGTGAGGCAACCCCTGCGTTAGGGGAGGGTGGGGAGGTCGGACCCCAAAATTGAAGCTACAGGAATGCAATAAATAATCTATTACCCAGAAGCACCTTCAATATGCCAGGAATTCAACAGGATATGTGGAAAGTATGTACCACCATTGGCGTACTTCCATTCTGTTAGATTTTTGTCACGAAAATATTTATTCATATGAAAATAAATATTTCCCTACCGAAACGTGAATAGTAAATCTACTTATAACTTCTTCAGTAAACGAAAATTCACTTTGTGGCATTATTCAAAATAAAACCTTTTTTTTTGTTTAAACCAGTATTTTATAAATACATATCTACATATTTCGAAACCAATAGTTTCCTCATCAGGATACAATGTATACATATATACTTAGTATATATTGTATCCTGACGAGGGAAGCATCGCTTTTGAAACATGTTGATATGTATATATTAATAAAGTGGTGAATTCCAAGTAATTTTTAAATCATTTATTGATAATGACGTCAAAAAGTGAATACAAATCTTTTGAAGAAATTATAATTTTTTTTTGTAATTTAATATATTTATCAACAAGCCCCGGTTAAATTGAAATTATTAAATTGATAAAGCTACTGGCCGCTCGTTTTCCTGCGTAGTTGGAAGACGTACGCCGGAAATCCGTTTCCTACCATTCTTGAATTGGAATCGTTCTAGGGCGGCGATCTCAATTCAATGTAACAATTATTTTTATAAACAATAATTATTAGCCTGAAACACTCATCCAAATTGAAAAAACCTTCCGAGAAAAAATAAATGTCGCCGACAGCACTCGAGGTTCGAGATATTAGAAGGTTGCAGGTTCGAGTCCTGTCGGCGACATTTATCTTTTCTCGGAAGGTTTTTGCAATTTGGATGAGTGTTTCAGGCTAATAATTATTGTTTATAAAAATAATTGTTACCCTTTGCGCTATGCACAAAAATCTTGTCTTAAAAACTTTAGTTTATCAATTAATCAATTCAATGTTTTCCTCTATTCATTATTATACTTTAAATTACCTAAGTAATGCTTTTATTTAACTACCCTGTAATCACAATGGATACCAGTGCCCATGAATCCTGAAATAAAGAGTCGCTCTACTGATCTGAAGACACCGTTTTCTTACCAAGAAAACGGTGGCGCCCATTTAAATAAACATAGTCTTCAGCTCTTAATCTGCCTTAACGTTAACCATCTAACATTACATCTATCAGATCTTTTATTATATAACGTAATCTATCAACAACTTTTCCTATTATATATACCTATCAATCACGCCAAAATTATATCATTTTAAAGTTATTTTTTTTCATTTAATAGGTACTTAGCAGCAAAAAAGATAAGGGAATTAATTGAAGATGATATTAACAGTTATTAAATAGAAGTATGATATCATTTCACAATAATACTTTATCATAAATACGTGAACACCTCGGTACAGGTTCTCCTAGTGAGGGGTTTACGATGCGCCATTATATATTAATAATTTACAGTACGTACACATCATTCTATAAAATAGATATAAATAAATAAATACATTGAAAAACATCATGAAGAACAATAGGGTCATTGATTCAACCAAGAGGTCCTTAGTTCGAGTACCAAATGCGGCCGTTACCTATTTTTATTTGTGTCCTTTCTGTTTCATATTTCATTTGAGATTTGTTAATATTTTCTTCAATGATAAAAAAAAAATCCCTGTATCTGCATACATTCTAGCAAAATGTTACCCGAATTATTGAGGCAGAGATCTTAATTTCACTAAAATGCGAAAATACATATTACAATATTTATTGTGATTTTTTGTTTTGTAATGAACAAATGTGTTTTCTGTGTATTTTATCCAAGACAACATCGTATAAAATTAACTAATTAACTAACTAACCATCACGCCGTTTCTCCGCAGGGGTAGGCAGAGAGGACGGACCGCCAAACAACTCGATCTTGGCATACACTTGTTGCTTCATTCACATTTATACATCGTCTCATACATTCTCTTCTATTATTCCAACTTCTGACATGGCCCGACTCAAGTATTTGATTCACTTGATCTATCGTATAAAATTGAAGACATAATAATCATCCTGATATAAATCACTCTCACTCTATTCGCGAATACACAGATTTGATAAAGACATGTCAAAATTATAAGCTAACATTTATTCACAAAATGGTATAAAGTCTCTAAAAATAGGGAACTCACCTGTCAAATCCAAAGACGGCATAAAATAGTCTCAATGCTATCATTCCCCTTTCCATTAAAGTCGAGTCCTAAATCTAATTCTGCACGCCACTGTGCGGAGGAGTCGGTTCTCCTGGCACAATGGGTACCTAGTACAGTGTACACCCACTCTGCCTGTGATTTGGCACAGGTAATAAAGCCCACACTTAGTATTTTCGTGGCACACACGATACACGGCGTATGTGGCTGAATTCCAGGTAATCTCAAAATAGTATTTCGCGTAACATTTGTCCATAAACGCGAACTGAGCGAAATTGGAACTCTCATATTTGTAGTTAATACGTATTTCAATAACATACGCACGAGCTTTGACTCCTGTTTGGTTGTCTGGAGTTTTCTTTGTAAAGCACTATCTTTACCTACAATAAAACTATTTGCGGAATTATTAATTATAAAAAATTAAATTAAATAAGTAGGTATCAATCAATGAAATACTTAATAAAAAAATTGGGTTTAACAATTGCGATGGTCTCAGTTTTTCGCGTTAGCAGCACGCTTTTAGTACCGCTGCGCGCGACTACTACATTTTAATCGATTCTTATGTGAAAAGAAGTATGGCAACCCTGTTGATTATTTTAAGAAAGTCTATTAATTTTCACACACCTAGAAATAAAATATAGCGAGGGTACGATAATTTGTGTATTTAAAAAAAACTTTTTTTACAGATTATTGAACTAAACAGCATAACTGTTTATATGTCATTTCCAAGAAAGTTTGAGCATCTCAGTAAACCCCCATTGCTGTCAAGGACATCAGTCAATTCCTCCCCGCAAACCTTTCTCCTCCATCCTGGAATACTTTCACGCCATCGGGAGACGGCAAGAGATCATCATCGGAAGGTCCTTTCAGGAAGCGCTGACAGTTCCAAAGAAACTCGAGTGCACGCGACACAAACGCATTAACTGCAAGAATTCCACGAAACCTGCTCGAGAGCAATATTTAAAATTCCTCAAAAAACCGCAGAATGTAATTTTACGTCAACCTTATGTGCATGTATTTCAAATGTTTACTTAGGTCGGTAAATAATAATAGATATTCCGACGTAAAATCAAAATGTAAGTAATTTAATATTGATATTTTTCTGAATCTAAATAAAACATACTTGTGTTTTCCTTAATAATATGACAACCCGTTTTATAACTTTGCAATAAATGCTAGGTGTTCGTAAAAGCTTCAACATGATGGGCCTAAAAACGATATCGTAACCGCTGTAAGGTTTGGAGAGATGTAGCTTACTGTATCCAGAATACTGCCTGAATCACCCAACCATAACTACGATAATATGAGGAAAAGATTCTAATTAGAATATATAAAATTTATTCAAGAATAAAAAATATTTTTTGTATTTCTAAAGATACATTTTAACCCCATCAAGTGTAATATTTGTTTACCAAATCGGAACAAAACATAGAGGCGATAATATGTCTAGTTTCTATATTTACCTCCCCCCTCAGTCACACTTCCACCCACACTTCAACATCTAATGTAACCACGATTTTTTAATAATGTTAAGTCTCTATATATAAAAATTAATGTTTGTTTGTCTGTTCTCGATTTTTTCAAAAATTACTCACCTGATTTCGCTGAAAATAGCATAGTTTGTTCGCATTATTACCGGGAAGGTTTAGATGAAATCCAATAAATTAAACTGTTGCTATAACGTTTTAAAATTAGTATGAAAAACATTGAACCCGCCATGTTATATTGAGGTTAGACCATAGATATACCACTCTGGTTAGACACA